>PVLD010006866.1:0-96426 GCA_004027595.1 Dinomys branickii | reverse complement strand
GAGAGAGAGAGAGAGAGAGAGAGAGAGAGAGAGAGAGAGAGAAAGATTGAGGCTGAAATGTAGAAAGAAAGAAAGATTGAGGCTGAAATGTAGAAAGAAAGAAAGATTGAGGCTGAAATGTAGCTTGGGGATTGAGGGTGGCTTAGCATGTGTGAAGCCTGCAGTCAGTTCCCAGCAATATCACAGAAAAAGCATGGTAACAAATACATAATACAGAATTTGTAATCCTGGTTATTTTTAAGTGTACAGTTGCATGTGAAGCACATTCCCATTGCTGTCCCACTGGTCTCTAGGTATTTATCCTCCTGCAAGACCAGCACATCTGATCTGTTAAATACCTTTCTTTTCCATCTGTCATTGGCAAGCACAATTCTGCTTTCAGCTCTATGATTTTTGAAAATTCTGTATCTATCATATAAGGGGATTCATACAATATTTGTCCTTTTGTGACTGTTTTGTTCAGCATAAGGTAATCATCTTTTTTATTCTTGTTGTTTTGTTTTTTGAGACAGGGTCTCACTATGCAGTGCAGGCTGGCCTTTAACTCGTTTGTGTAGCTCAGGCTGGCCTTGAACTCCTAGTGATCCTCCTGCCTCAGCCTCCTGAGTGTGCCACCAGGCACAGCTTAGGTACTCTATGTTAATCTATGTTGGAATGTATATCATTTATTTTGTTTGTTTGTTTTTAGAGACAAGGTCTCATGATGTTGTCTTGGTTGACCTCCAACTCCTGGGCTCAAATAATCATCTTGCCTCAGATTCCCAAGTAGTGTCTTGGACTGCAGGTATAACTGCAGTGCCTAGCTTATTTCTTTCCTTTGTAAGACTGAATAATATTCCATTGTATGTGCATGCCACAATTTGTTTAGCCCCTCATCTGCGGGATATTTGCTTTGCTTCTACCATTTAGCTATTGTGAATAATAGTACTACAAACATGGATATAGAAATTATCACGGTGAGAGCCTACTTTTACCGTAGATGGCTAAGTTAGGTAGACACATTATAGGCAGTCAGACAGGTCTAGGCCCTTGATGGTGTCAGTCAGAAGATACAATAGTGGGTGAGGTGCATTTGTTGAAGGCAAAGATGAAGAGATTATACCTAATTCCCCAGGGATAAACAGTAGTGATTGACATTCTAAACAGGCATCAATCACTGGAGTGGGGGCCCAAGACCCGACCCATCCCTTCCAAAAAGGGTCCTCGTTCTTCCCATGCACACTGGCTACACGACCTGCCTCTTCTTTGGATCAGTATTACCTAAGCGGCTACACTTGTAACCTTATTGACTGATCAAAATTTTGTCCCACCTTACACCTGCTTCATGATTTTGAATGCATCTCAGGATTTTACTCTATAAAACTTTATTTGAGAAGTAGGCTCAGGGGAAGCCAGATATGGTGGCACACACCTGTAATGCTAGCATTTGAGAGGCGGAGGCAGGAGGATCGTTGTGAGTTTGAGACCAGCCTGTGCTACAAAGTGAGCTCGAGGCCAGCCTGAACTGCATAGGGAGACCCTGTCTCAAAAAGCCAAAAGAAGCAGAAGAAAAAGGAGGAAGAAGAGGAACACAGGGCTTGGGGGCTGCCCACGTTCTGGGCCCCTTCTGTGTTAGACAGAAGCTGTTTCACTCAATAAGTATGTCCCACTTTTAACCTCCGTTGTTCCTTAGAATTCGTTCTTTGATTTTAGGGAACACAAACTCAGTATATCAGACGTCTAGCAGGTCGGGAGTTATAACCTATATTATTTGGATTATTTGGAGGTCCTGTGTCCTCCCTGTGTCCCTCTCAGTTCTTTTGCTTGTATTCACAGAAGTGGAATTGCTGGTTTATATGGCAATTCTTTTTTTTTTTTAATGGCAATTTTGTTTTTTTGCTTTTTAAGAAACAGTTTTCCAGAGCAAATTTCTTCTTTCTCTTTTCTGTTCTGTTCTTTTCTTTCTTTTTTCTTTTCTGTTCTTTTTTCTTTTCCTTTGCTTTCCCTTTCTTTCCTTTTCTCCTTCCTTCCTTCCTTCCTTCCTTCCTTCCTTCCTTCCTTCCTTCTTACTTTAACTGGGTTCTCACTACACAGTGCAGGCTGGCCTTTAACTTGCTTACGTAGCCCAGGCTGACCTTGAATTCGTGGTGATCTTCCTTCCTTAATCTCCCACGTGCTGGGATTACTGGCATGTGCCATGGCTATCCAGAGCAATTTCAGTCAGATAAAAATGTTATGTTGCATCCTCCTAATCTTGCACAGGGCAATCTCCAGCTCTTCCCCTGTCAAAACGCCCATTAAAGGTAAAAGTTCGGAACTGTTCCGGGATGGAGAAGCGGATGCTGTGGACAGCGCGTCGGCAGAGACTCAGAAAAGAGGATGTCCAGAAACGGCTGCAGAGAGCAGCAAGGAGGCCAGACAAGTGTGTTTGAAGCGAGGGGCAGTACTTTGGGGGATTTAATAGTGATTTGACTTTTCCTGCAATCAATTTTTTAAAAATGAAGCATTCACTATATATTTTTCATCACACCCTGTACACTCCCACCAGCAGTGAAGAAGGGTCCTAGCGTCTTCAGTGCTCTTCTTCCACGACTGGCATGTGTCCCCTAAGTAGCTCTCACTGGAAGTAAAAGCATAGACCTTTTTCTTCTTTCTTTCCTTTTTCCGACTCCTCAATTTTTTGTCTTGTAACTGGGCTCATCTGCAAATAAATTTGACTTTGGAGACCTGATAATGGGATAGGGCGGAAAAAAGGAAGATAGGTGGAAAGCAGACAAAGAAAAACACAATTTTAAAATTAGACATTTTAAAAAAACTGCGCCTTCAAAGCACAAAGTTCCCCACCGTCAAACTGCCCTTTCGCCTTCCAAGAAACTTGTTCCTAAATTCTTATGTTTTAAAAATGTGGAGTAGATTGGCCCTGTGCTTTTCTTCTGTTGAAATGGGTCTTTCACCTGAAAATAGGCCATCCTTTCTCCTGTAAAGTGGGACTTTACTTCAAATGAAGGATTGAATAGGGTTGTCACTTTTCTCCTCTACATTGAGCTCCTGATTCACACATTCTAGCTCTTTTTTCTTGGTGTGTGGGTACCGGGAATTGAACTCAGGACCTCACACTTGCCAGGCAGGTGCTACGTTGCTCAGCTATATCCCCAGCCGATTCTATAAAGTTCTACCTCTCAAACATAAATGACTCCCAGATGCAGAACATAAGCACCAATCTGGAGGGCCCATACTGTGTTGCCTCTAGTGTGTACTTCTTCACTTCTGCCTAATGAAACTTTTCTGTGTCTCTCTCTGGTGCACCTGTGACCAGGTGCAAGGGAGCTGGAGATTCCTTCTAGAGATTCTATCTAGGCTCTTTCTGTCCTGAACACGGAATTGGACAAAACAAGCACAAAAGGTCATGAGCTTTTATATTTATTAAAAGTAGAAAAAGAAACATGTTATGCAGAGCAAGTGTGGGCCTATTAAGAGTAGAAAAAGAGTTCTTTTCTACAGGATGAGAGCAGACCACTGTGAAGGAAGACAGCGGCTAGGAGCTGAACGGTGCCATTTTTGTCTCCTGCTCCTTAGGCTGCAGCCAGATCTGGGCTGTTCTATCAAAAACCTGGTTGAATTCTAGCTAGAGTTGAAGGTAGCACTTTCTGATTGGTTCCAGATGCAGGACTTGGCATGTGTCCTGGATCTCTGTGATTGACAGGTCACACCCACTTCACCAACTGGTTGGCCATGCCCTAATTTCCTACCTTATGTTCTGTAATTCTTTGGTCTGGTAAGAGTCAATGCAGAGGTCCCCAGCTCCTCTTTGGGGAACTTCTCGGACCCCATTTGTCACAATACAGTGACAAAATACTAGAAACTTGAAGGCTGAGTACAGGATCTACTTTAGTCTGTGAGCTTGCACTGTCAGAGAGGATGTGGGAAAATGACCTGGTAAATTCTGCTATTTTTTGCATTTTTCTCTAGCTCACAAGAACTTCATTCTTTTCTTTTTAGCTGATAGTTAACCCATCTTTGAAGTTAGTTGATTTTCACCCATAAAATACTTTTTTCCTTTTAAGATTAATTACACCAGACTGACATTTCCTCGTGGGAATAAACCAGCAGTGCCAAAATTGAACAAACTTCTTATCCTGTGGCTGAGCTGAGACCTGGAAGCTGAATGGAACTTGTTCCCCAAAGTGGGTCCCAGAGAGGGACAGCTGGCAGGTCCCTGCTCTCCAGACTGCACTGGGGCTCCCTGCTGGTCTGTAGCAGGTAAGCAGGAATGGTCCCTGGGCTGTCAGCTGGCTGTGCAGAGGTCTTCAGGGACATGCTCCAGGCGATGGAGAAGCAGGAAGTTGGAGCAGCTGGAGGAGCTGTGGTTCGGGAGTTCCTTCTGTGACAGCCTATTCATTTCTCACTCCCTGGCTGGGTTCTTCGCTTCCCTGCTCTCAGGCCTCTAGGGCCTGTGCTTCAGGAACTTGGAGAGCAGTGGGATGGATTTGGGAGTTGTCAGGTCCCCTTCCAGGAGCGTTTTAAAGACCCCTCAGCATCCCACGGTAAATCTCAGCAAATGTAACAATGCCAGACACTGGCAAAGTTCAGAACACAAAGTGCAGCCTCTGGACAACGTAGACTTCTACTTCTTCTGTTTCTTTATTTTTATTTTCCCTGAAAGGATAAACTTTTCCATTGTCACATAAATCACAGAGAAAATGGTATTTACAAGGGTCAGACCGAAGTTCTCTTTGCATCTGCCCTGGTGCTTGTCTGTTTCAAAACACAGCTGATTTCTGTGCTACTCTCGGAACCCTCCAAGGCTGGCCGGGGTTCGGAGGCTGGCGGAAGGCCCTCTCTGTCTGATTAGGGTCAGAGCAGCGTCAGTGGGCTGGCCTCTCGGGTTTCTCTGGCCTTCCCTACTCTCTGTGCGCAGGTGAGGAAGAGGCAAGCTAAGGGCACGTAAAATAAATCCCTCTGTCCAGAGCTCCTCCGGGAGCGACAGAGCAGGAGAAAAATGAACGTGTTAGTGCGCAGAAGACTTGGGAAAGCCCCTCCTGTGGGTAAGGCAGGAGGTGACATGTTCACGTTTTGTAGATGAGATGATGACCGGGGATTTGAAGCACACAAAAATTCACATCGGTCAGCACTTATTGAGCATCTACTGTATGCTTTGTTCTATGCGCGATGTCAGGACTAGCACTACTGAGATAGATAAAACAGGACCCTGGTTTTCACATAACTAATTGTATTGTAGCACAGAAGGTATTTGTGGTATAGTAAAAATATATTCCGTCTTTGTCTTCACTTCCTGGCACAGAGCTCCTAAAACCCTTGGAATTTCTGGCGTGGTAAGAATGTCTTTTGTTATTCATAGCCTCTTGCAACCTTACCTGAGTTGATGCTGTAAGGTGCCACTGTGGCCCTTAGAGGGTTTCAAGGCCTCCCGCAGAAGGTGTTGGCATTTTCAAACTCCCCCCCAGAAGAGGGGATAGAGACAGAATTCATTCACAGTGACCAGTGATTTCATCAATCATGTCTACATGGTAACACCTGGATGGAAATTCTCAAACGGTAAGGTATGGAGTGTTTCTGGGTTGGCGAACACACTGGCATTCCTTCCCACACTCCTTGCTCTGTGTGTCTGCCTGGTGGTTCACCTGTGTCCTCACTGTAGTTGGAAAGTATTGCAGTAATTTCCTGAGTTGTAGGTCATTCTAGGGAATTAGGAAGCCTGGCTGGGGGTTATGGGAAGTCTCAAATCTGCAGTCAGTTGGGTGGCTATGCGGACAGCCTGGGGACCACACTTGCTGCTGCCATCGTGAATGGGGCAGTCTGTGGACACAGTCCCTCTCCACCCTGTGAGCCGGCGCTCTGTAATTCTGGGGAGTGCCAAATTGGATTGAGTTTAATGCGGTGTCACACACCTGTAATTCATCCCAGCACTCTGGGAGGCTGAGGCAGGAAGATCAGGAACTCAAGCTCAGCCCCAGTGACTTTGCAACAGAGTGAGACCTGACTCAAAATGAAAATGAGTGGGGAGATAGCTCAGGCCTTGGAGGTTTGGATTTCAGCTTATCTTTTGGAAGGCCATGATTCAGTCCATAACCCTGAGCTCTTAAGCAGGACTCTATGGGATGCTGTGCTGCTGACGTACATGTGTGTCTGTGAGGAGCAGGACCCCTACCTGCCTAGTCACCACCTGGACACCCAGGCCTTACGACCTGGGCTGTGCTTGTGCAGTCGGAGGGCTGGGATGGAGGAGCCAGCTGGGTTCCTCCCTGGGGGAGGGTTTGCCTGCTGGGTGATGTCCAGGTGGACCACCCAGGAAGTGTGGGCAAGGCCAGGGGACATTTTTCATGACTGCTGTACGCACACATCTCTCCCTGCAGCATGGTTTCCATCACCTTGACAGGGAAAACCTCAAACTTAGAATCTGGGGCGAAGATGCTTTGTTTTTCTTGCTAATCAAGTCTCACTTTGGAGCCAGTGGTGAGAAATGTCTCAAGAGTCACAGCTCAAAAGCTTGTTAGGAGCTCCTGGAAGACACTGTGTAAATTCTTTACAGAAATAGAGCAAAGCCAGTGAAAAT
The DNA here is from genome assembly GCA_004027595.1 of Dinomys branickii. NCBI lineage: Eukaryota > Metazoa > Chordata > Mammalia > Rodentia > Dinomyidae > Dinomys > Dinomys branickii. The sequence continues at coordinate 89,873 of PVLD010006866.1, read as the reverse complement.
TAATTACTCAGTGAGCACAATTTGCTGAGCTGTGGGGCTGACGGACCTTAGTCCTTTTTCAAAGACGCAGTTAAGTCGTGAAAGGTGTTAGTGCGTTAAGACAGCCACCATAATGTAGGGACTGCAAGTCAGAATAAGTACCAGCTTGTGCCCCCCGGGAGGCAGGGCATGTCCATTTTGACTCGGGAACAGTTCTTGACTGAGTAAGTTTGGAGCTTTGGAGACCCGACAGGAGTCTGTCTCTGAGCAAACTGACAGAAGCTGGTCCTGTCTCATCTTTGGCACATGAAAACAGTTCATTTGAACTAATATGTATCCATTTGGTGATAGTTGAGATGTATTTTGTTTCCCCCCAGGGTTCTCATGAAACATTGCCTGCACATTTAAGCGAATGCTTCTGAAGCCAGACAAAATCGCCAAACAACAACAGTTTCCACGTTTCACTTTGGAAGAGATTTTCCTTTGGTGGCTTTAACAATGGACTCAGTTACTAGAAACTCCCGTGCAGGGTTAAAAATTGCATGTGCTATCTGTTAACACTGCCCTTCACCTTCTGGGCCTCTGCCCCAGGCCTGGCCACACAGACTCCTTCTCGGGCCAGAATGAGATTTCCAACGTGTGACTCAGCACGGGGCTTAGGTCCAGGCAGCAGACGGCATTGTTTCCTGTCTAGTTTCTCCTTGAGAGAAGAAAGTTCCCCTCCTAACTTTACCCATCAGTTTTTGTGACTTCTGCCGAGGCTCCTATTAAGCCCCCAGGCTGGGTCCCTGGATTGCCTTCCCCTCCTGTCCAAGCTTGCTTCACAACTCCTGTGTAGATGACTCCTGGATCCCAGCACCAGACTCCTTCCCGTGGACCAGGGCGAGGTGTCCAGGCTGACAGTTACCATCCTGCATCCCCAGTGCAACATTTCTAAGTCAGACTCACGGCCTGGATTCTGTTCTTTCCCCTTAAGTTGGCTACTCTTAGATGCCGAGCTGCCTTTGGCCACCTGAGCTTGCAGGACAGATCCGTGCAGTCAGCCCCTCAGCTCGAGTCCTCGGAAGCCGCCATACTGCTGCTCCTGCCCTCACAGCCCCCCATGGCTGAGCGGCGGGGCCCCCCGCGATCTGCCTTCAAACTCATCCTTCTGCTTCTTGTAAATTTTAAGACAAGGCTTTGCGAAGTTAATCAGGCTGGGCCAGCCTGCAATTTGCCATCTTTCTGCCTCAGCCTCTTAGACTGTGTCTTGAAGCTTTTACAGTAGCTTAATGGGTCCTATTAATACACAGCTTGGATCATGTTTCTTTCTTGCTAAACATTTCTTCAGAGCCCTCTCTTCCCTATGGAAGGACCCATTCTCCATCCTTGAAAGAAAGCTATTCTCAGGATAAGACCTCTTGATGTAACAGATGCCATCGCTTCCCTTATGTTATATTTTAGCCACAGTGAGTATAATTCTCCATTTTTGGACCTGTGGATCTTTCCCAAGATTCATTGCTTGGAACCCCCAAACCCCATCCCTGACCTTCCAGGTTTCTCCCAACCACCATCTCTCTCTCTCCTCATCTTGCTGAAACCTCACCACACAATGAGCCTTCATTTTGGGGTGTGCACCTAAAGGTATATGTATTTGTACTGATTAAGTTCAAGCTGCTTGAATTTAGGCTCTTAGGCCTGGCAAATGCCTATCGGCAAATGCTGGCCCTATGTTCCCTGGCCCTGAGTCTCAGTAATTCTGGCCTTTAACAGCCTTGCTTTCCCTATTCTTCCTTATAATCAGACACAGGCAATAAATGTGGCATGGGAAGGACTATCCCCCACCCCAGTCCCACTCATTTTATACTTTGTTGGAGGCAAAAGCAAATTTCCAAGATTCAGGTCAACATCAATTTAGAATTATTTCTGCCAGTTGGAAAAGAAAACTTTGAAAAAGAGATTTAACGTGATTTTCCTTTTTTTTAACTTGGGAAAAATTTGGAAGATATAGCGTTTCAAGGAAATAGGATACTACACACACACACACACACACAGCCTGGCTTTATGTGGCTTAATCCTGTCACGCTAATCTAATCTTTTGTGACACAGCAGCAGACCTGGTAGATGAAGGGGGAAAACAATAGTTGGAATTTATCTTTGCTGGCTTAGAAACTTTTGATTCCTGCGTCCCACTCAATATGATTATAATTAAATGGGTTGAAATGTTAGAGAGAGGGACAGGACCAGTGCTGGCTGAGGGCAGAAGTGGTGCTCCCTAGGGGGTGAGCCTTGGGCCTAGTGGCCCTGAACGCTCACATGAACGGATCAAATGACAGGCCAGAGAACATACTCAAAGCCGCATTAATGTCAAGGTGTATGTGTGTGTGTGTGGGGGGGGGCGAGGTACAGATGAACAACCAGCCAGAGAAACAACCTTGTAATTACTGAGTGGTCAACACAAGTGCGGTAGGCTGGTTAGAAGAGATTTCCAGTTCAGGAAAAACAACAGCACACAAACACGCTAATCAGCAAAGTAGCCGCTGCACTAACAACATGATACTGGGAGGAGAAAGATAACATGTAGGAATCCTGCAGCTCTAAACTTGCATGAACTGTTTCCCTTTCTAAACTCCGCAGCCAGACATGGGAAGGAGAATTTGGACAGCATTCAGCGGAACGCTCCAGAAGTAGACTGGGCCGGGACAGACTTGTACGAAAATGTTAAGTGAATTAGATTTATTCAACTTAGAGATGGACAACCTTATAAGGGCATAACAAACAAAAAATAGAAATCAGTTTAAGACTCCAACAGATAATAAGAGGAAGTAAAAGACTTAGTTTTAAGGTTGATAAGTGGGTCCTTAAATTAGAACAGATTTTACTAGGATGGTTTGTTGTGTGCTGCAGGCTGGCTACGAGACAGGCTTGGACGACCTGAATGTCACTGTCCTCATCTCACACTGTTATGGCACCACTTCAAAATACTTATATAAATCCATAATTGAAAATCCAAAGGTAGCCAGTGCCTCCATTGCCTTCAGGGTTTGCTTACCATTTATAGAGACAAATTTGAACATTTGAGGAAGCTTTTTCCTAAGACCTGAGCTAGGAACATTAGCAGTGAGGTGGGACTTTCCTTGAACACGCTTGTAGGTACAGTGCAGATTTGATCTGTGGCGCAGTCAAACTAACACATGTAATGCTGTCCTTTCTGTTTTGCTATTTTAAGCAAGTCCTTGATAAAGTCTCTAACCTAGATAACGGGAGTGCTGGAAATTTGAGTGCATGGTACCCTAAATCGTTAGGTCTGCTCCCAAACATTATCCTACTCAAACATTCCGTTTTAGCTAAAGCAGAGCATGGCATGCAGGAGGTGGGGGGCAGGAGTTTCCCTAACCCTTGCTGATAACCAATCATCACACAGGCAGTGGCTGTAAGTTAATTCTTTAAATTTAATCGGTCCTTTATAAAATGTCCCAATTAGTAAAAGTTGGCTTATTTTAATATCCTTTAACATTGGTCACTATTTAAACAAGACATTCTAAAAAAAAAAAGGCAATCACATAAGAGTTCGTAGTAATTTACAAGTGGGTGGTATACATTTAGATACAGAGGTAGAAGTTCACTTTTACAATGCTTCACTAATACACATATACCAAATTCAAGGCACAAAATAGTTTGTTTTACAAAAAAATACTGTAAAAATGTCATTTGCTGTTCTCTAACGCGAATAAACCTTTCAAAGGAATCTTTACACCCTTCCATACATACTCCACAGAATAAGATCCTCTTCCCCTCACTGATCACAGCTGGCACAAATGGGGACTTATTAGGGTAGAAGTTCCCATTATTAGAAACCGCTTCTTTGCAGAGCTGCTGTGTACTCTGGAGAAGAGTCTGTCTGACATCACGAAACACAGCCGCTCCCTGAGGAAAGGGCACTTTTCTATATGCAGCAAAATTCTTCGGTAGGAAATGGGTGATCTTTTCTGATGACTAGGTCTCCAAACGATGGTTTGTCAGGGAAGCTTAAAACTCAGCTCATACTTTAGTCATTATAAGTTTAAGAAAGAGACCTCATCACCTTTACAGTGATGCTCAGACATCATTTACCTCAAAGTGATGGGGATTTCAAAATTCCTTTTTACAAGAGCTGAACATACACACATCACGAGAAAGCCACACAGGCTTTGCAAAACTGGAACTTAGAAAACATGAGAAAATATAGCACAACGAGTCCTTGAAGTCGTGAGGGTGTCAGTTGGCCAGAGCATATAACAAGAATATGGGAATTCAGAGAAATTATACACACGGAACACACTGTAGTTATCGCTTCGAGACCTTTTGCTCATTAGAAAACGATAGCCTGAAGATGTCTTACAGTGCTTGTCTAAAGACTGGATTGGTTTTAGAGTCCTGTCTAAATGGACCCTGTTGACAGTAACCTATGCTCACTTTTACTGATCACATTTCCCAAGTACTCCAGTTAGTTAATTTACACTTTATTATTTTAAAAAGCTGATTTAAAAAAAGTCAACATAGGGTTAGAATCCAGAGTGTCAGTAATGCTGATGTGCACTGGACTGAGAAATCTTGATCATCTTCTGATAAAAATGATATTCTGTTAAAAAAAAGATTCTTAGATTCCATTTTTTGCTTCATTATTATTTGTGGCTTGTTTTCTTTGAGCAATGAAGGGGTACATGCATTTGTCTGCTCCCAGGAACCGATACATGCACACAACTGCTTCGAAAGGAAGGATGCTAAAAAGAAAAGTCACAGTTAGCAAATCCAACTCTTGCATGAATTAAGGTTTTGGGGCAGGTGGGAGAGACCTGATCAGGGAGGGAACTCAAGTACCTCTTCATGAAGGTCACGATGTACATGAGCCGGGGGGTGCAGATCATGGGCTGGTCCGTGAGGATGGCCTTCATGGCCTGCTTCACACAGTAATCAGGCTTCAGAGGGGGCAAAAAGGGCTCGATTTCTTTCCTGAAAGTTGTGTGTGTCCAAAAAAGAAAGTAAGAATACAATAGGAAAGATTGAAAACACATTCAAAGCACTAACTCTGACGTTATCAGAGCCACAGGACTTTGGGTACTTTGTTTTCTTTACGGTGCTTTTCCATGTTTCTCCCAAGTTCCCCTACTGTGAACATATTTTATTTGCATAATCTAGAAAACAAGTTAGGAAAAACACAGAAGCATTGGTCTGCTTTTCTGTAAAAATGAGAAACTTGTGTTTTTAAGATGCTGTAAGATATATTTCAAATTGTATTTTCCTTTTGAAAAAAAGAAAAGAAAAAAGGGAGGTGTTTGGCATAGCAAACATTAAATCCCAGCAAGAGGCAACCCTGTCAGTACTAGGAGTCATTAAAGTGAGGGCATAAACACTGGCGTGACTTCTGAGTGCAGTAGCAGTGCTGTACTTTGCAGGACGTAGCCTACAAAAGGCTACAGCACATTCCCCAGGGGCCTCTGAAATGAAGGGCACACAGACACGCTACCTTCAGGACACATAGAAATTATAATATAGTTTGGTGCTTTTACTCCTCATTGTCCCACCACAGCTTCGAGTACCTGCACCTCCACTGTGTTAAACAGGAAGTGTGTTGCTATGTAGGTAAGAGGGAAAGACCACCAAACACAGACCCGCAGGCACACACGTGCACACATGCAGAGAAGATGCAGAGTTGGGGCTCATTTCCTTCTTCTTTGGTGCTGAGCACTGAACCCAGGGTTCTGTACATGCTGAGCACATGCTCTACACTGAACCCCACCCCCACCCCTAGAGCGCATGTCTCAGTTCGGAGCTGGGGTCAGGCTGACGTCGGAAGGACTGCAATCACCCTGCACCTCCTTTACTGCTCGTCTAGCCCAGTATGTGTGAAGAATAGCTTGAACCCAACAAGGAGCTGGAACTTGTTGGGGGATCTCGCACCCAAGCAAGGGCCTCAAAGCGGCACATCTCCACAGCGCCCTCTTAGTGACTCACACTGAGCTCGGGTCCGCCGTTAACTCGGCGTTTATATTCCCACTTTCCTCCTTTTAAGTGTGTATTTTATTTCATTTTTAGTAAATCTAACGGGTTTTTCTCATTCTGTCAGAATGAGCCTAGCTATGTGCACTTGCTACAAAACAGAAGTTTCCAAATCTGCAGTGTAATGTTAACAGACTTTTTAGAAAAAAGATACGTTACTCCTCTGTGACAATGACATTGTTTCATATGCAAAGCAATGTTAAAACATTAGGATTTTGCTTCTGGGATACCTATTTATCAACATGATATTAGAAAAATAAGATAATTCTTAAGGATGTAGCTTATAAAAAAATTTTTTTTTTTTTTGGTCTTTTGGAGACAGGGTCTTGCTATGCAGTTGAGGCTGGCCTTGAGCTCATTTTGTAGCCCAGGCTGGTCTTGAACTTACAACAATCCTCCTGCCTCAGCCTTCTGAGTGCTGGGATTACAGGTGTGCACCACCATACCTCACAAAAATTCTATTAAATTATTCTCCCTGAAGATACAGAGAAGTTGTTTTCTGTCAGGTGCTTCTGAATTAATTTCTGCAAGTTAACATCATTGACAGCAGTGCCTGTCAATCTTATACACCAGTTTACAAAGCTTTCAGGCCTTGCCAAAGGAAAACTACAGGTTAACTGGCAGTTAAAGTAGAAGGCCAACTGTTTGAGGAGCCAATCCACTCATTCTCCCAGTGCTATTCTTTTTTGTTTGTTTGTTTGGTAGCAGGAATCGAACTCAGGACCTTGCACTTGCTAGGCAGGCGCTTGTGCCTCTGAACTATATCCCCAGTCCCCAGTGTTATCCTTTTATCAGTAACAGGATAGGTTCCCACTGACCTGATTCGGCAGCCTCTGAACATGCCAGTGTCTACAAGGTAAGGGCAAACCAAAGTTGTTTTAATTCCATCTTTCTCAGCAGCCTTTAGCTCGTGGCTCAGCGATTCATGAAAACCCACAACTCCAAATTTACTGGCACAGTAATCCTAAGTTAGAGGGGAGAGAGAACAGAAACGCTAAGTCTGTGCACAAATCCCACCACCACCTTGACGTTTCCCTGGGCTTACTGCTTTACTAGACATCAGCCTCAAAAAGCTACAGGTGATGATGAAGTGAAGAAAGTGAAACAATTTTAAAAGATATCTGATGTGGTTCAGTGCAGAAACAGTATTTTCAAAGCAATAGCAGAAAGAGACGAACACTTTTGCCACATCAACTAAGTATCACATTATGTTGAGGAAGTTATTGCAAAGGGTTATGAACACTAACAAGCTGAGGCTAAAAACGCAGAGAGGCTCACTTTGAAGTGTCTGGAAATTTTTACAAATGGTCTCTTGTTCAGGGAGAAAGGCTGGAAAACCTGTTTGTTTAAATTAACGCAAAAAGAACAAAGGCAAGCCTCACTTCGGTTATGAGTTGCTATGATCTGACCTTCTCTTCAAGGTGAAGCTAATGTGAAAATAGTAAGTGTGCCTTGTAAACTTGGACTTAATAAAGGCAGATGACACAGGCCGTCCTTATCTGCGACCCAAATTTAAACTTAGGAATGGAAATACAAATCCCTTAAATGCAGAAATCCCTTAAATGCTATCTCGTGTCCTTTTGCATCTTCCCATGGAATGGTTTAAAAGTAAAAAAATTCTGTACTTGAGGGTTGTGGTGCACACCTATAATCCCAGCACTCTGGTGGCTGAGGCAGGAGGATCACGGTGAGTTTGAGGCCAGCCTGGGCTACACAGTGAAAAATAACAAAACAAAAAAGAAATCCTCCTGTGCCTCAGTCTCCTGATTGCTGGGATAATAGGTGTGAGTGTCATGCCTGGTGGTATTTTCAATTTTACATGCACCCACACGACAAAGAGCACAGAACAATATATGCACACATGCTTTATAATTCAAGCATGGTGAGGTAGTGTTTGCTGAAGCTCTGTCCTAAAATCTTACAACATGGAGCATCTGGTGCCACACCTGGTGCCGTGCCCTGTGGCAAGTGATTCTCGCCTCCACTCCGGTCACACACTGAACCACACAAGAACTCACTCAACTTCCACATGAAGTCAGCATTGAACCTAACTACTGAATTTGATTTGGTTCTCATTCAACTCGGTTTGACGTTCCATAACTACCTCATTTGCTGAGCTAACACAAGGTAGCTCACTTTCCGCAAGTAGACCAAAGCAGAATGTGAACCTCTGGCCGCATTTATCTGTTCCCATGGCACTGCCATGGCCCTCCACAGTTTCACTTTTGACCTTGTGCCTCCCACCGTCAAGAGAGGCTGCTGATAATATGGGGCACACTGAGAACCAGACCATCTGTGTCTCCTGTTGCTACTCTGTCGAGTTAGGAAAAGTCCCTCTAGGGCGGAAGAGGCTGGTCCTGCTGCAGGGAGACCAACAGTGTGCCAGCCCCGTGTTCAGGAGTGGTGCTCTCACGCTGTGGGAGTGTTCATCCCAAGACACACTGCCTGGAGGAGGGAAGGGCTTTGTGTCTCACGAACCTCGACTCCAGCAGTACTGAACAATCCCAAGGAGCTTGCGACTGTCACAATATGACCATGATTAATCTCCAGCATTGTCGGAAGAAAGGCCTTAGTTGTCTGCAAGAAAAGTAAGATTCAAGCTTTAGAAATGACGTGACAAGTTTCCTCCCAAACCCATCCAGGATTCTTGAACACACTTTAGCCCACGCGCTGTTACGTTTCCCAATTCCTTCACATTTTGCAAATATCCCAGAGACCCTTTTGTTGCCCGGTTACCTTAGCGCGCGTCACTGGCAGGGCAGGCTTATTGTGAACCCTGACCAGACAGTGTAACGCAAGTGCTCTTGTGGACAAAGTCCCACGATGAAAAGAAAGCTGTTAGCAAAAGGTTCTCTATCATCTTTCAAGTAACAGCTGTCTGTGAATCCAAACTACTCCCAGGTCAGAGACCCTCCGATGCTCGTGACTTCCGGTGCGGCACTCCTGGCCTGCGGGGGCCTCCGGCCCATGACACCTGGTGCGGTGCACTGTGGCGAGTGATTCTCGCCTCCACTACGGTCGCACACTGAACTGCACAAGAACCAACTCAATTTCCGCATGAAATCAGCACTGAACCTAACTACTGAATTTGATTTGGTTCTCATTCAAGTCGGTTTGTGACCAGATGGTGGGAAGAATCAAGTTCGTGAACCGAGACACCACTGAGTGGCTGCCTGTGGCTGCGTCTCAGTGGTGAGAGGCCCGTGAGGGAAGAGCTAGTCCAGCATCGTGTCCCGACAGCCCAAGGTTTATTACTGTCAGAGTGTACTAGGGGGAGCTTTATGATGCAAAAAAATAATAAAAGTGTAGAAGTATTTTAACAAAAAAAGCATCATTAATCAAACACTCCAGTTGTACAGTTCTTAAGGATCACACGGCACTGTGGGGGGTCCCTGCATTACTTCTCCCACACAGGCAGGGGCTGGTCACCCAGGGAGGCGAACTGTGTGGCAGGTTCACCCAGGAGGGGAGATCAGAGGTGACAGTGATGTGTGTGTGTGCGGGGGGGGGAACGGGGGTTGAATCCACAGCCCTCAAACCGAGCTACGCCCTCATCCCTTTTTTAAAACTTGGAGACAGGGTCAGGCTGGCTGGAACTGGCGGTCCTTCCGCCTCAGGGCTGGGATTATGGGCGCCGCCACTGACCATGGCGCCAACTTCTTATTCTCTACATTCTCTTTGGCTTCCATTCTTTTTTTAAAGGTACAAACTGTATTTTAAAAATATCCTTCAAATTATTTAACATGATCCATTTATTCTGCCAGGTTCTCAACAGTTTTATAACCTGCTTCGTAAAATAAAGTGGCAAAGAGCAACCTGTTTACTGTTGAGTTATAGTCTACTGCTAAGACAGCGTCCCACGATTTATGAACTTAAAAAACAAAACATTATACAGCAGACTTAAAGAGGAGTTGCATTCTCTTTTGGAGGATTTTCTGGCTAAGGTATCATTGAGTTTTCGCTTGAACTTTTGTTTTACTTATTTACTTATTTATTTATTTTTGTCTTTTTGAGACAGGGTCTTGCTATGCCGTTCAGGCTGGCCTTGAGCTCACTTTGTAGCGCAGGCTGGTCTCAAACTTGCAACAATCCTCCTGCCTCAGCCTCCCGAGTGCTGGGATTACAAGTGTGCACCACCACGCATGGCTGCATGAACTTTTAGTTTGTTATGGTGACTTTTACATGTATAAGATGAAATACAATGATACCATTAATTTTGAAGTCTTTCCACTTTCCAGGTCTGGAATAGTGATCAGATAAATCTCTGTAAATGTCTTAAGATCTTCCTAAGTCTGTCAGCAATATCCCCATCCCCACAACACACATGATGTTTGTCCAAATCTCCTTACATGAACCCATGCTACATTCTTCTCAACTGTGTGTTTGTATCCATGAACTCTTCTACGCCAATCTACCCACAGTTCTTCCCTATACAAGCCGAGTATGATATTCATCACATATTTATAGTTTTTCATCCCCTTCAGGTAAATTTTATCACTGGAGTCTCCTGATGACTCTTTTTAAAAGGTGTTTAGAGCCCTAAGCCATTATCACCATCATCACTGGTGCTGGGGGTTGAATCCAGGTCCTTGTACACGCTAAGCACATACTGCACACTGAGCTGCATCCCAGCCTGTGTTACCTAATGTTATTCTAGACCAGCTTGACTTGGTATTTCTTGAAGATGTGTGGCTGGTACCGGGCACGCATTTTGTGGTGCTTTACTTTTGATTGTTCTGTACTTATTTGTCCAGTGGCCTCTGGAAGATATGGAGGAGGCATCCAAACATCAAGGCAGAAACGCTTCGCAGTGACAGGTGCTACACAACAGCGAGCCAGCACCTCTCTCTCTCTTTTCTATTTTTGGTGGTGCTGGAGATTGAGTAAAAGTGTTTTTTTTTTTTTAAATTTTGAGTCAGGGTTTTAATAAGTTGCTAAGCTGCCCGGGGTGAGCTCAGACTTGTGACCCCCCCGCCTCTCCCCAGGCAGGCGAGGAGCGCCACAGCTGGCTGAGCACACGGCGGGCTGCTGCATGTGCCCATCACGCTGCTGAGGGCAGACACACGCATTGCAGCCTGTGTTTCTTTGTAGTGCTAATAACAGGGCAAATAGGGCAATTATCACAGTAATTATTATTCTGGTATCCAAAAATGTCAAGAACTGGTACTTCAGGTCATTATGTTTTAATTTTAGACTGTATAACATATATATAACCATTATACCTCAGAATTAAAATAAAGTAACATCACAAAAAGGAGCTTTATAATATTCCAAACATATCCTTAAGTAATCAAGTCTGTAAGTCTTCTTTTAAATACCTGGTTAAGGTGAATTGTTCACGTATTAGCTAAAAAGAACAAAATTATTCTTGATATTAACCAGAGATCATTTCTAAGGACAGATGCTCCAGGATTTACAATGGAGTTATATCCTGAGAAGCCCAATGGAAGTTGAAAATACTATTAAGTCAAAAGCACATTTAATACACAAAACCTACCAAATGCCATAGCTTAATCTGGCCTACTGTACACATGCTCGAAGCCCTTACAGTGATTGGGCATTGATTAAGAGTTTCATGCTACGCATCATTAGCCTGGGAAAAGGTAAAAATTAAAAGTTTAAAGCATAGTTTCTAACAAATATGTTATCAGTTTCAAACTAAGGACAGATGCTCCAGGATTTACAATGGATAATTTTATTCTTTTTAGCATAGTGCTTAATCTAAAGTACAAGGACTTATTACTAAATCCTAAGAAATTACATGCAATCTAAATATCATTAAGACTCTGCTACTTGCCTACCAGCAAAATCGGAATCACTGACCTGCCTGTTTATGTGGCCAGTGTCCACTCTAACTTCAGCTGGAGGATGGCTAACTAGAGACTCAAGACACAAAGTGGGTTAGTTTCTAATGAGTTCACCAAATGTTTGTGCTATGGTGCTGCCTGTAGGTGTTAAAAGACCAACCCAGATCCCCAGCACCATATAAAGGCAGGTGGCAGAAGATTAACACATTCCTTACTGTAGTTTAAGTTTAATTTGTTGCAAGGTTCAGAAACCGATTAATGTCCTTTCCCTTCCCCTGAAATGAGTCTAGCACTACTAACTCACCCATTCCAGTAATTCCAAAACATCTATTATGTGCAGGTATTATGCTATGATCTGGCCAGTGATAGGTAAAAAAATAAGAGCTGGTCACAATTCCTGTCTCAAGGCTGAATTTATACTTTCTAGCATTTAGTTGGGTTAACTCAGTGTATCAGATATAAACCAGTTCTAGTTTATCTCTCCTTAAGAAGGGTGCTGGGGCTGCATAGCCTAAGAAATGGGACGCGTTCGATTCTCGTCCCGCGTTTCACCTGCACCCCACGTGCTAGTAGCTTTTTATTTAAAGGAAAAGAAACACAGAAAATGAAAAAAGAGAAAGAGTCCAAATATGGTTATAGGAAGCAAAGTCTTTCCAAGTGTACTATTCAGGGAAATACGTTTCAACTTTAATTAGCAAGTAAAGTGAGGCACAAGCTGGTCTGTCAGTCTTAATGTGAAGCCTACTTTGAAGAGGGAGCTGGTCTTTAATTTTATTTAATTTTATTTTTTTGTCTTTTTGAGACAGGGTCTCACTATGCAGTTGAGGCTGGCCTTGAGCTCACTTTGTAACCCAGGCTCGTCTCGAACTCATAAAGAGCCTCCTGCTTCAGCCTCCCAATTGCTAGGATTACAGGTGTGCACCACCACACCGGGCTTACGATTTTTTTTTTTTTTTGGTACTGGGAATTGAACTCAGGACCTTGTGCTTGTCAGGAAGGTGCTTATGCCACACAGCTTTACCTCCAGCCCTGTTCCTTCATTTTAAAAGCAGTAATGAGTTAATGTTCAAGTTAAAGCATGGGATTTCTTTGCCTAATCGGAGACATATTTGGCCTTCTATATAAATGTCTGCATATTGTACATTTCAAGATAAGCGGCTATATTCTTTACTTAGAAACACTTACCGGTCTTACATAATATCCTTATGGTCCCAACAATAAACAAGCTGCTGAGGAAGCAGACAGCAAGTAAGGGAAGCCGGCCAGGCCACGCAGCCAGCCTTGGAAGCCCGACTTCTGCAGAGCTGGTGGCCTCACTCGGGTCGGCTGTGCTGAGGACAGGCCGGGCGAGGGTATGCGCATTCACATCAGGACCACTTGGGGCCCCTTTTAAGCCTGTGCTCAGGGTTCCGCTGGGGCCTGTACAACATGTGACTGTGCACTCAGGCTGCTAATTATTCTCTTGCTGCCTCAACGGATGTGGAGTAACGACAGCTGGCGCGTTATTTCCACCAGCAAACTGCTGAGGTGTGGAGTGCATTATTAAATAAACTCCAAACAACGCTAACTCTACTCCTTACTTTGCAGGAAAAAAATGCGGTAAGTGGGTGACTAGAAAGCATCCCACTGTCATGAGTTTTTCCAAGTAACCTGACTGGCTTTCTGTTCTAATTACTCTCGCCTCCAACAGTCTGGTAATGACATCTGAGGTAGCACAGCATATTCTGTCCCTGACACGGCCTGACAGCACAAAGAAACCTGGCACTTTGCAATGAATTATTAATGTGCACAAATATTGTAGCATGTATGAGTTGGGGACCAGCAAAAGGTGAAGTACTAGTTGCCATGACACCAGTCAGTTCAAGCTAAGGTTCATGATCTTTAACTTTGTCTCAGACTCATTAGAAGAACATAAAGGGCACATGTGAAACATACACCCTAAACGGCTTAAGTATAAATTCATACATATGCTACCCCGGGCAACCTGAAAGGGGCAATTCCGAGGGTCACTGACCACCAGGACCGCAGTGTTATATCAACCAGAAAGAGGTATTCTCTAGATCAGAACCAGTGGGGGGATTCTCCAAGGGGTGCACTGATTAGTCCAGAGCTCGCTGGTATGCACGAGGGCTGGAGAGGTTTGCTAGATGCTACCCTGAAGTCAGAGAACTGTACCCCATTCTTATGCTGTCTTAGTCAGACATCTAGTAAAGAGAGGAGGAAATCTAGTCCTTCATCTGGAATATCTGAGTGACTCTTGATTTAGACGGCCTCAATGTCAGTAACCCATATTTGAATGAGCAAAGTTCAGAGGCGTTGGAAAGTCTTAGGGTTTTTCTTATTTGCAAAAAAAAGAGAAAATTCTTAATAACTGGACTCTGACTCAAAGTATGAAGGCAGAACTTTGACTACTTGTGCTTACTTGTACCATGGGCCCCCAATACCATAATCCACCAGCTGACGGAGTTGCTAGGTGACTAACAAGGGAAAAGAAAGATGTTCAAATGGAAGCTGATTCCTGCTTCACAAGTCTAACACCTCCATTGCTCCGCAGAGCTCCTCTTCAAGCACTGGGTACACTGAAAGATAACTGTAAAGGGCACATTTACAGCATAAGCAAGACCCTACGCAGAAGTGTAAGTGACGACACAAAGACAAGGCATGTCATAGCTTGAGAAACCCTTGAACAGGGTAGATTTACGCCAGCTTAACTTCCAACAGTTCCGCACTCCAGACACTTTCTCGGTGCTCTTAGTGACAGACTGTGCAGTGCTTGGCCTGCAGCTGCAGTGTCAGGACAAATTAGCCAAAGGTTAAACAACAGAGAAGTGGGGAAATGCAGCACCTGGCAGTCTGCCTTTTGAAATTTTGAGATAGATGACATCTCAGAGGTGTAGGTAAAACATCCAGAATGCGTTTTCTGTATTTGTTAGCAATCCCAAGTTCACAGACACAAAAGTAAAAGCAAAGTTAATGTCTTAAAGTAGAAAAGGGCTCCTGTTTCGTATTTTTGTACACTTGCACAACTGTCCTGTGATCAACTGAAGAACATGTATGTATGTTGTATAAGAATTTGGGGGCGGATACCAGCAGTCGAACTCAGAACCTCGCGCTTGCCAAGCAGGCGCTGCACCACGGAGCTGCATCCCCGGCCCCTCTATAAGAATTATTTTCAAGTATTTATCTCTATTTGAATGTCCAAGAAACAGATTCATTCCCAAAAAGAACCCTAAATTATGTTGTATTGAGAAATGGATTAAGAACACCAGCACACAGAAAGTAACATTTTCTGATGTAGGTTTGAGGGTTCTCAGATCTCTAAATGATTATGTGCTATTTGAAAAAAGAAAGTACACTCAAGAGTCCACTGAATACAGAACACCTATGTGGAAATGCCCACGGTGCCCTCCTCCCAACTGCAAACAACTTCACCTGGCTCTTTCTTCTGCCCGTGTTGCCGCCAGTTACTTATCTTTACCAGAATCACAAAAGAATCCTCTCTTGCTTATTTACAAGGCTAAAATGACATCTGGCGGCACTCTACCGAGCACTCAGTCACTGTTCCTGCAAAACCACAATTCAATAGTTTTTTTTTTTTTTTTTTTCAGTACTAGGGATCAAACTCAGGACCCTGTGCTTGCCAGGCAGGCACTTATTCCACTGAGCTATCTCCCCAGCCCCTCAATAGGTTTTTTTGAAGGTGCTGGAAACATACAGTAAACATTGTTAAACAGGCTCACGGGATAAATCACTCATGTGTTTAAAGACTAAAAATGGTGATGAACCATCAACTACCCAGTGCAAGGAACAGATAACTAAATATTCTTAATTTTGTAGATTTAAAGGTATTATCTTAATAAAAATAGTAACTGCTGGGTGGGTGGTGCACACCTGTAATCCCAGCGCTCAAGAAGCTGAGACAGGAGGATTACTGTGAGTTCAAGGCCAGCCTGAGCTACATAGTGAGTTGAAGACCAGCCAGAACTACATAGAGAGACCCCATTTCAAACAAAACAAAACAAATAACCAAAGATTAGAAAGTTTATTTAGCCAGGCGTGGTGGCACACACCTGTAAGCCCAGCACTCGGGAGGCTGAGGCAGGAGGATCATTAAAAGTTTGAGGCCAGCCTGAGCTACAAAGTGAGCTCAAGGCCTGCTTGAACTACATTGCAAGACCCTGTCTCATAAAAGACAAAAAAAAAAAAAAAAAGAAAGTTTATTTTGACCATCAACAGTAGGGTTTTTTTGGTTTTTTTTGTTTTTTTGTCTTTTTGAGACAGGGTTTCACTGTGCAGTTAGGCTGGCCTTGAGCTCACAATGATCCTCCTGCCTCAGTTTCCCAAGAGCTGGGATTACAGGCCAGTCTGGGATTACAGGTGTGAGCCACACAACACCTGGCCTCAACAGTGTTATTTAAAAAACAGTAATCTTCACTATAAAATTATTTTAAATTGAGAGATAAAGCCTAAAGATTTCCTACTAATATACTGACTTTAATTATTTTAGCTGCAGCTTGACAGAAAACATTCTGAAATTCATGCAGCTGCACAACAGCTTTTGCCCAGTTTCCTACTTGAGAATGTGGCAAAGACAGAGAGGTCTCCCGGCCGATTACGCAATACAGCCCCAAGACACTGAAGCCTGCAACTACGGTCTGAGTAACAAAATGCTCACCTTACTTCCTACCAGACTGAGACGAAGAGTATAGCATATGTCATAAGATTCAAATTTGGAGTAATATTCCATTTACCACCCTTGAAGGGAGGGGAGGGGAGTAGAGAATTAAGACACATTACACACAGACACAAACTCCCCGTGATGAATATGATCATTCTGTATGGCAAACATGTGCAAATAAAATGTAAAAAAAAATGTTTTTTAAAGTAATTATTATCGTGAGGCTACAGGGACTAGCTTAACATTTGAACAGCGTCAGCAGTCAGCACTTAATGCACATGCACAAGAAAATGTGACAGTTGCCCTGCAACCAAGAAGCTAATAAAAGAGGCAGGCTTTCAAATGAACACCTAGATGATGAGACCATTAGTTATTCAGCAAAAATAAATGCTTCATTAACTTGTCTTCCCACTGTTAAAGACGGAATGTCTCTAGCCCCAGGCAGAAACTCAGATGCCAACAACATTCCCTCACATTTCAGGGCTGGCCATGCAGAACTACCAAAACTGCAATGACTTAAAGCTCAGTCTGTCTGGAAAGGACACTGGTCCTTGGAACCCAAAAACCCACAGGGTCCTGACTGCCAAGTATGTAACCTTCTTCCTGTTCCCAGACCTCTCTGAATCTTGATTTAACTCATTTATGAGACAAAAAGAGATCTCCAACGATGTTTAGCTAAAAAATGCTGGACTCTATTAACCGAAGAAAGCTTCAATTCCCACCTTACCTTCAAAGTACAAACTGTAGCACTGTGGTGTTGCTTGACCAAGACTCTTGTAAATGACTCAGGGTAAGGTGTCGACTCCATTAGTGGAGTTGCCAGCTTTTGGTGATCAGTAAAAATATTTATTTGTTACACATTTATACATTGCATGGCTGTGCCTTTTAATATAATATGGCTTGAATTCACATTTTTATTTTAATTATTAAAAGATCTGCAAAATAGTCATTTTTCTGTTTCACTTGACTCTGGCTGATCAACGTGTTAAACGAGATGATGAACACTGCTCCTTCCCCTGATTCGCCTCTGACTGGCCCCCAGATCATCAAAGCAGAGTTCAATGATCTCCCTCAGGCTCAGGCCCCTCCCCCCTATTTAATAACCCTTTATAGAATAATGAAAATAACCCACAAAATTATGGCCAAATCGCTTGCCAAACAAGCGGCTGTCATTAATCTCTTTGCTTTGCCCCAGACTCACGTGGCTTCTCAGAAACTGTAATAAAGACTGATCTTTCAAAGGGCAGAGGCTTTGGTTCTGCTCTACTGACCAAGAACCACTTCCATGAGGCATAAACATGCACGCCGGTGGAGCAAGAGCTCAGGCTATCGGAGTGGCAGGATGCCTTTGCCTCTGTTCCAACAGCTCAGCCTGGGGTCCCCGTGATCATCAGCCCTTGTAATTCATCAGGGCAAATAGTTTGAATTCTTCTATGCTTTCTAGTTTGCTTACTATGGAGTCTTTAAAAAAAATTAACTTCTTTACTTAAAAACAGCATAGATACAATCCAGAGATTACTCCTGAAAATTATTTTTTTCCATTACTGAGTACTGAACCCAGGGCCTTCATACTGAGCTGCACCTCTAGCGTTCTTATTTGTTTTGAGATAGGAGCTTACTAAATTTTGCTAAATGACTAGACTGGGTTCAAACTTGGGATCCTTCTGCCTCAGCTTTCCACAATACTGGGATGACATGCATGCACCACTGTGCTTGGCCAAAATAAAAGTCTTACTGATTCTTAAACACGCGCTATTAACACCTCAGGAGTCTTTCAGTATATACTAGGATTTATGGTACTTCCATTGAGTTAGACATTGCTAAAAAAGCAAAAATAACCCCAGCATTCTAGGAGCTGAGGTGGGAGGACTCTAAGCTCAACCCTAGCTGGGAAACTCAGTGAGAATCTATCTCAAAATAAATGTAAGAAAAACAGTGTCTGTAGATAGATATAGCTCAGCGAGAAGGCTGTGGGTTCAACCCCTGGTACTACAAAAACACCAACCCAAACCAAACAAACAAAAAACCCGAACAACAACAACAACAACAACAACAAAAGTCTATGAGTCTCCCAAAGAACTTCTTTAAGCTGCCTTCTTTATAAATCAGTGTTTCTCAAACTTTGCTGCACATTGGAATTGATGCGAAGTTTTACACCTGGTATCTGGGCCAGGCCGCAGATCAACCATTCCAGAATCTCCGTGCGACCGAATTGGGCACCGGGAGGTAACGTGTTCTAGGTGAGTCCAGCAAGCACTCACTTTGAGAACCGCTGTTCGCAGAAGTTCTCAGTCTTAGCTTATCACATTTCTTGCAGGATAAATGCATGTTGTGGGGCAGGGTGTGCTGGGTCTTGTAGTAGGTTTAAGAAACATCCCTCTCCTTTCCGCAAGGGATGCTAGTAGCAGGCTTACAAGAAAAATGTCTCCAAGTGTTGCCAGTGTCCCCAGAGCGACACCACCCTCAGCAGAACCACTCTCTAGATGGGATGCAGGTGTTAGCAAACCAAGTCCCACATAGTCCAGTGATGATTTTCTCCTAAGCTCTAATTTTCATGCTGTAGTGACACTTTTCTAGAAAACAGTTTTCCAAGACTACATTCTGGGCTGAGGCGGGAGGGTATGAGGGAATCACAACTTATGTTTTCACGTAAACCCTCATCACTCCCGTGTCTATTCCTTTAAGCCACTACTTTACATCTAAATAAGAAATATATTTTAAAGTGGTGGTGATTCTGCCAGTCACAGAAGAACAATTTCTAAACAGTGACAGAAGACAGCACTAGTCACATCAATTGGAACTCTGGCTAAACCACCCCCTATGTTGTTATTAAATTTCTGAGAACTAAAAAAGAAAACTTCAAGTACAGCAAGTATGTGTGGGACACCATTCCGCTGGTCACCAACAGTACTGGGCGCTCACAAAGTGCTAGAACTGAGCTGCAAGTGACACCTAGCAACAGAGGCAGGGCTCCTACCCTCCCACTAATTAATTCCAGAAGTTATTTTGGTCCCAGGCAAGAAGAACACAGCTCTTCACCGCATGGCCCAACTTTCTGCCATGCTGCTTATGGCGGTGGGGGGGCGGGGGGCGAGTTGGAGGAAAAGTGAGGTAAAAAGCCCCTGGGCTCCTCGTAGACCCTGGACCCAATCTGAATTTAATAACCCTAGGTCAGGGTGGGCTCATGTAGATAGATGCATGATCTGAATTTTTTTTAGTCTAATAGATTTCTAAAGGGCTGGTTGGTTAGCTCTTTCTGAGGGAAAAGCGGGAGAAATGAGAAAACACAAGTAAGTGTGGAGAACTGTTCTTTCTCAAACACTCACATGGGCAGGAATCACCTGGGATGCAATAAAGTGCAGATTCTGACTCAGGAGGCCTGGCGGGGCTGGGAGCCTGCGTTTCCAACATGCGTCCAGGGGTGCGGATGCAGCTACTCCGGACCACAGGCCAAGAGCAGCCTTCTAGAGTGAGCCTGGGTGCTCTCTCCTCCAAGCCTCAAGCGGCCTCCAGTGAATTCCCCAGATGTAGCCCTCCTCATTCTGTTCTCCCTGCCCCTGCCCTGCCTGGTGAGGAGCCGCCAGCACGGTGTAGGAGACCGTGGAAACCTGTGCACTGACCGTATGTGTATCTGCACTGGTTCTATTTTTTAGCTTTACACTTCAGTGTTAGTACAAGCTCTCAAAAAGAGATTCCAAAATCCTCTCCCCTCTCATTTAAGATGCTTTGAGACCGTTGAGACACCGCAGACTCTCTACGTGTTTCCTTTTCCAGTGTTCCACCTTTTCCTGGGACACATGATTCACAAAAGCTTTCGCGCTTTGATAAGCCCGTGAGAAAGCCACACTTAGACCAGCCCTTTACAAGTCAGATTTCTGGGCCACACACTGGAAAAACTGCCAGCTAGCAAGAACTGAACAATTTTCTTTTTTGGGGTGAACCTAACTAAACTGATCGGGCTAGCCTCAAACTTGTAATCTTGCTTCTCCGGAGTAGCTGGGATTATAGGCTCTACACCCAGCTAAAATGCACAAGTTTGAAAATCCATGATTATCGTATCAAAAGGAATTTATAGAGCTGTCTGGAACTCTGATCCCAGAAGATTATTATGTAAGAGAATAAAGGGTTTGCATTTTTTTGGAGATAAAACGACTGAAGTAAAATCCCACTGTTGCTGAAATTTCAGCAACAATCACTTAGAGAGAGAGCTTGGCTTAGTCCATCCTCACAGAAGGGCCCTTTTCATTCACTGCCTTTTGGTGTACAGCTTACCAAACCCGACCTGTGACCCAAGAAAAGATGGAAGAAGGTGGGTCAAGGACATACTGCACGGTTCTCAAGAATGCAGGACACCTTGAGACCACGGTGAGCGACAGACAAGTCATAGAGGAATTCTTAAGTTGGGCTTTGGTAATAAAATTCTAGTTTGGCCTTGGTTCTTCAGGCTAGAATTTTACATGCTTGTCTAATTTATAGGGCAGACTTTCTGGGGATATTAAGCTAGAGTTACTCGGTTATTGCTAAACTAACCATGCTAATTAAAAAGTCCACATCTGAAGGTTAATTCTTACATTATACCACAGGGCAAGAGCTGCAAGTGACTCATAGGAACATCTCCTGTACCAGGAGCCCTGAACACGCAGGCGGGGTAAGCAGTACTCGTACTTGTTCTAACCTGGAGCCCCACACCGAGGGTCTCGAGACTGTTGCCTTATCCATACAAGTGACAACAATTCAATTCAGAGCTGCCATGGGACTCAAGGAAGAGTATTTATGAAAAGCTGGTAAACTTAAGTGCTATATAAAAAGTGCACTAAATGTACACAAAACTTATGAAGCATATATTTGTAGGCTATTTTAGTTAGAAGTGCTATCTATTTCTGGTTGTTTCTCCAGTTCTTGGTTCTTACGATGTATAATCTCACAGTCCTCTCTGCCCTGTGACAGACCAGACCTCTGGTTAAAACCCAGTATCTGACCATGACGGGGCCCCTCGAGAACAGGTTCTGAGCGGCTGCTTCAGACACCTCGCCCATCTGCTAGGTGATGCTGGGACACAACAAAACCCTTTCTAACAATGCTCTCCTCTAAGCTTTTCTTTCAGTCCTTTTTCACTAAGAAAGAAAAACAACTGTTTTAACTGTAAATTACATTGAAGAGTTCAGCAAATGTAAAAAACTACAAGTTAGTACAGACTTTTAAATAAAGTTATTGATTACTCCTCATGTTTCTTTTACCAAGAGTTTGTAGAACCATCCAGTTTTTCAAAATCTTTGAGAAATCAGTAGGGGGCAGTATGTTAATGACAGCTTTCAGGTGGGAAAATTCAGGCTTTGAATTGTAAGTTTCACTTGTCCTCAAAATACCCATGTGTTTACACAAGTCACACTACAAATATTTTCCCAGCTACACTGATTTGGGAGGTGTTATTTTTGAGCCCCACTGCTTAGAATAACACTAAGAAGCTGAACTTTGTTAATATTCAAAAATCCCAGTACTAAGGTATTTGAAGCAAAGGCAAGAAATTCACATTTTATGTAAGCAGCAAGTAAGAGAAACACTTCTGATTTCTCCAAATCCAAAAAACAATGTATAACACCACTGTCACCTTTCACACATCTTTGTGTGATCTTTTAAAGCTTCACAGACCAAGTAATGTTTTGTTTCCAAATGTGAATTCATCTTAAGTGGCTTGTCATTGTAAGGGGCTAATTTGACAGCACTCAGGGTTTTGGCAGTAATTGCTCTTACTTGTTAAATATTCTAACAGCATTTGCTGCAGTGTTGAAAGTTTTATGATCATTATGAGAGGATATTCATTTTTTTCCCCTGTGGTTCACTTAATTTTAGTTTCAGAGCATTTAGGAAAATGGTCCCTGACAGGTGTGAACTTGAGTTTTAAGAGAATTGACAAATAAAGTAGAAAAGAAAAATGAATTCAAGAGCGGGTCTTGCTGGAGAAGCTAATCAATAGACGTCAGCATTCCTGCAGACAAAAAAGTGCCCTCTACAGTGGAGATACGCATGCCTCCATAAACCCTTCCAAGTGACTGAGAGTGGTCAGCCAGGTACATCAGGGTAAACACGATCAGATCAGAGGCAATGCTCTGCTAGCCTGTACTCTCAATAGCAGCATCTTGACAGAGCATTAAGACGCAGTACAGACCAGCAGTGTGCTCTACCTACCAACACTATATTTTCAAGCACTCAAAAGTATCCATCCTTTAGTTATTTTCCAACTATATTTACATAGGGTCGTAACCCAAAAGGAGCTTCTAGGTCAGTTAATGGAAACTAGGAGATAGTTCTTTGAATAGCTTACTATACTACCTTCTGAGATAAGAAATCACTAACCAAAGGGAATCAACACGTTTAAATCTGATACCTGGAGATACAGGCTCAGAACATTAAACTTAACTCATTCAAGTGAGGTAAAGAATAGTTCCCTATTTCTTAAGGACTATCAGGTTTTGTCATACTCCAAAGATTAGTTACAAAGGGCCCTTTCTCTTAGGAAAATACTGGCTGGATTTGTAGGAAATAAGACACAAATCCACCCTTTCAGTACACCCCCTAGTGGAACTTCAGCATAGTACACCTTGGTTGGGGGGCAAAAATATACTGGATACAGGTTGCAAATCTCTTGTCCAAAATGCTTGGGACCAAGCCTGGTATGGTGGCACATAACTATAATCCCAGCACTCGGCAGGCTGAGGCAGGAGGATCAATGTGAGTTTGAAGCCAAGCCTGGGCTACATAGTGAGTTTAAGGTCATCCTAAACTACACAGCGAGACCCTGTCTCAAAACCAAACCAAAGCAAACCCAAAATGCTTGGGATGAGTGTTTTGAGTTCTGTAATATTTTCATACACATAATGAGCTATCTTGGGAATAGGTCTCAGGTCTAAGCATAAAATTCATTTATCTTTCATGTGTACCTTGTACACATAGCCTGAAGGTAATTTTATACAGTATTCTCAGTGTGCCTGTTTTGAGTGCAATCCCATCACATGAGCTCAGGTGTGGAATTTCCACTTGTGAAATCACATTGGTGCTCAAAAAGTTTTAAACTTAGAGCATTGAAGATTTCAGATTTTTCAGGTTAGGCAGGCCCAGGCTGCAATCAGGATTTCTGCCAGCTTACACGGGCTTCCCCAGCTCCAGCTGCTAAGACTCTGCTGCAGTCACATGCCTTCTGTGTCTGCTGCCAAAGCAAGGAAGCAAACACAGAATATTATGTAGGCATTTACCTGGAGGCAAGCTGGCTACATGTTACGACTGAAAGAGGCTTGGTTAGCTTTACAAAGAAATAGAGCAGAAATTCCGGGTGAATTTGCTATTAATAGTCCTTAACTCAAGAGAAACACTAAGAGCGGGTCATGGAGGTGCACACCTGCAATGCCGGTGGTGGTACTCGGGAGGCTGAGGCAAGAGAATCGTTTTGAGTTCAAGGCCAGCCTGGGCTACAAAGTGAGTTCAAGACCAGCCTGAGCTGCAGAGCGAGACCTGTCTCAAAAAAGACAAAAAAAAAAAAAAAAAAAAGGGGATTCCTACCTAAAATTTTTCTCATTCTCAAGTGAAGTTTTTAACTTGCTTGACAGTAATTTTCTTAGATTGCCGCTACATGGATTCCCTAAAGCCACTAAACCCATCCACGGGAATTTACCGGATTCTAAAAATCTGATAAATGATTAGCATGAAAACAAATACAAGGGAAGAGGAAGAACTCTGAGAACTAAGCACTCACAGGTACTTCACCAGGCTCTGTAGCTCCTTTCTAGGCTGCAGGGACCCAACCCCGCCCGCTTCAATGGCCGGAGGCTCTCCCGCGAGGCCCTCTCCTTTCAGGCGTTGTGAAAGCTACTCAGCGTTAGCCTGAGCGTGGATTAAGGAACGCTCCCGCCTTGACTTCACTTACAGATTCATTTCTACTTGGGCAGATAATGAAGTAACAGGGAGAAGAGGACAAGTGCTAACTTTAATTCCGGGAATCAAGGTAAATACCTCAAGCCACTGCACGATCACAGAAAAAGGAGCCGTTCCTTGAACCAAGAATTTGATGACTATTTTACAGGGCCCACCACCTTAATATGTAAAGATACCACTAGGTCAACGTGAAAAGACTTGGAATTTGTGCTTTGTTTTGCAGAGGCAGTGACACACTTTTTCTGAACTAGTCAACTTACTTTGTCTCCCAATAAAACAGGACTCGAATGCAGAACAGCTGGCAGGCTCTTGCAGGAAGCGTGAGCACACAGTCTCCCTCAGGCAGCAGCAGAGTCTAGCCTAATTGGAGTTCGGACTATCTCAAGGGATGTGATGGGAGCTGAGCTGGGAAGGCAGGTGGAAACCAGCTCTGGCAGGCCCAAGTTGCCTTCCACTGTGAGTAGTACGGCCACACCAGGGTTTTAAGCAAGCACAGAAAAGAATGCAATTCTGCTTAGATAACCCTAGGCTGAAGAGCAAAGAATGAAAATACGAAACGAAGTTTAGAGGTTCTTTTGAGTTGGGGTGAGGAAATGGAGGCACACATTGGAGGGGGATGGAAAGGAGGGCATCAGTCAAAGCACATGGTGGCAAGAGAACAGCTGAGCCTGGGTGGCCATGAACGTGTGCGGCAGAAAAGGCCAAAGGTAAGGCTGATGTTCCCAAGCGGGCTCCAGGCTGACCTGAGGACTCGGGAGGAGAGAAGAGCTCAGAGTGGAGGTACGATTTTAGGGAGCATGTGCTACAGACAACTGTGTGAACTCGTGAACTGTGCCAGTCACAGTGAGACAGATGAAACAGGTTACCCCCTTCGAGATGCACAGTGAGAATCAGGAGTGTACAACCCTACAGAGCAAATTTCGAGGTAGGGCAAGAAGATGGGAAGGAAGGAGGAGAAGCACATAAAAGTGGCTCCTCATAGCAGTGGAAGCATCGGAGTTTCGAGGAGGTGGTCAGGTGGGTTAGTTCTGTGGGAGGATCACGCTGCATGTTGGATTTGGCAGTGAGGGAGCACGAGCACTAGTTTGCGTTCATACAGTTCAGGAATTACGGCACTGGCTGGGTGCGGTGGCGCGCGCCTGTGATCCCAACACTTGGGAGGCTGAAGCCGGAGGATCACATGAGTTGGAGGCCTGCCCGGGCTACAAAGAGAGTTCAAGGCCAGCCTGCACTACATAGTGACACCCTGTCTCAGAAAAAAAAAAAAAAGAAAGAAATATTTGCACTGGCTTTTCAGCAATGTTTTCTAAGCAACCAACATAATCAGAAATAGATTAAAACATATATCAAAGATGATGGGAAGGTTTTTATATGAGATAGTGTCTAGTTCCGCACTCACACCAGTTATAAAAGTGACGCTGTATCATGTAGATTTTGCTGTCTAGCAGCAATAGATTTGGGCCTACTATGCAACATATCAGGCATAGAAGCTCAAAGTTCAAGGAGCATGTGATCCTATTTTGTATGTGTTGGTACACAAGTGGCACTGTCAGGAGATGTTTTCTTCAGTTTTCAACTTTTAAATCACAAGATTTAATAAGACAAAGTATGTCAATTTACAGCTCAATTCAAAACAAAGATTATTTTTAAAGCTCGAATGTTTTATGCATATGACATTTACTTAATAACAGACACCAGTTCTAGTGCAAACACACAAATTCTAAGTGTTGGTAGCTATCCTAAAATAGGGAAGTGATAGTCTATACAATATTTAGTCTTGCCGGGCATGGTGTCACAGGCCTGTAATCCCAGCACTCAGGAGGCTGAGGCAGGAGGATAGTTGCGAGTTCGAGACCAGCCTGGGCTACAAAGTGAGCTAAGGCCAGCCTGAACTGCATAGCGTGATCCTGTCTCAAAAAGATAGGGAAAAAAAAAAATGTAGTCTTAAACAAGTTTTAATACTATGGTATGGAGGAGGATGTATTGGCTAGTTTTATAAAAACACTATAGAAATGAGTTTTAAGAAATCTAAATCTAAGAGGGCCTAAACAAAACTAGGTTTCTCTAACTAGATAACAGAGGAATATGGTATATGAAATTAAAAACCAGTAAATCACATGAGAACTTAAACATGAATGATTAGGGGCCATTCATGAGATATTAGGCACAAGCACAGCACTAATGTCTTTAAGTGCTACATTACTCAGATCTAGCTGGTGGGCTTTTAGTTTTCCTGGATGGATTTTAACTAAATAGACTTTAGACGTTTGGATATAGATAAATGCCTAATTTAGTAATTAGTATTTTAAAACTGCGAAACCTTTTAAGTTAAGTGGTCTATTAATTAACTACCAATTATCTTGTCTGACTACCATATCAATAGAAGTAAATTACAGACCAGCTATTTGACAGATTTAGTTCTTTACCATGCAAAATTTTTCAGAACATAAAAGGCCTAGAGTTAAATGCTTTTGCTTCCCCCTTTTGGTTAATCAAGGATCAATTTGTTGCTCAAATATAAAGGCCAAATACAATGCTCTGGTCAAAAAGGATCGATAGGTAAAGTTTTGGTGTTTAGAAATAGCAAGTTGAGAGTCCACTTACTCTCTGAAGAAACAACAAGCGAAGCAATGTTAATAGTTTCGGGAGATGTGGGGTTGCAGTTTCTGTGCAGAGGACACATTTACAAACTTCAAAGTGGAAGAGACAGGTATTTCCAACGTTTTTATCTTACTGCGACAGAGAGGAGAGAGCCTCTGCGAATAATTTCTGCACTGGTTTTAACTACAGTGCACGATATTGCACACATTTGCCAGTTTGGCCCTGAGTACTTCATGGCAGAATATGCTGGCTAAAACCTACCCCAAATCTAACCCTCTTTGACTTATGACCAAGAGAAGGTTCCCGGGAGATCATCTGGTAGTAAAGCAGCACTGAATAGTAAGTGTCACAGCAAACTAGATGGCTGTGCCAGACAATGAAAAGCTTTCAAAGGGTACGGAAATGGCATGTAAAAGGCAAGGGAGGAATTGTTATGAGAGACCTCTCCTTGAGGCCTGGTCATTGGGAAAAATGAACAGTTACCATACATTCAATTTAAGCTTAATTCAAATTGGTGTATCAACAGCAACCTTCTCAAATTTCCTAGCCTCACACCAATAAACTGGGTTAATACACTATAGTAAAAACTGAGCACACAAACCATGCGTGGTAGGTCACATCTATGATTCCAGCACTCTGGGATGCTGAGGTGGGGTGGGAGTTGGAAGTTCAAGTCTGGTCTGGGCAACTTAGTGAGACCTTGTCTCAAAGAATTAAAAAAAAAAAAAAGACTAGGGATTATAGCCCAGTGTGGAAGTTCTAGGTTCAATTCTTAGTAATACCACAAAAAGTGAAACAAAAGGCCCCTGATGCAAATGGGAGAGGAATGTAAAAGCTGTATAGGAAACAAAAGACATAAGCAATAAGGTGTGAGAGCAGCCCCGTTCCCGAGTATCGATTTTACACTTAGCCAAGCACAGTGCTAACCCCTGAAAGGTTACAACACAGACCCAGGTGAGTGTTCTCTGACTAGGTTATCTTCTAAATATTTAAGCGGAAGCTTAAGTATCAAATTATCAAATAATTTACTGAGTGACAAGAAGCAAGTTCTATTCTAGACAGAAGAAAACAGATGTACTGTGCACGGCAAACTGCCTTCAGACAGCATGCCATCTACTCCGGGCACAACGCAGACAAAGTGATACCAAAAAGCACATACTGTGTACCAAAGCACGGGAAGGACAACTGCTGCAAAAATATTCAGGGAGGAAAAAATTTAAATGAGTCCCACAAGTCATTTAACTGTAGTTTAACTGGAAAACAAGGGATTGGACCACATGGCCTCCAAGGATCCTTATAACTCTAATACTGAACAAAGAATGTCAAAAAGGGCTGGAATAGGGAGAGAAGGTTGTGTGAGAAGGGAATGCAGCCCTAAAGCCACACGGAGGAAAGGGAGAAGAGTTCCAAGCAGGTGGACGAGTAGGAGGGATGATCTGGAAGTGCGGGCGCCCACAGCTTTTCCGATAGAGCCCCGGGGTATTTCACTGCACATAAGTTTAACTCTGAGTCAGGATTAGCACACTATTTGCTATTCTATGAAAATAGACAGTAATTGCTACTTAAAAATCTGGCTCAAGATGATATGTTCAAATAATTGAATGAGCTCTCTTTGATCAGCTGATCTATGTTTAAAATACATTGGGCAACTTCTCTTCCCAACCCCGGTGCTGGGAAAAGACACAGTCATCTTTTTCTGGATGGAAAAATAGCACAAGCCAAGGTCAACAGATCTTTGAAAAATCACCACTAACATTTTCACCTAAGAGTACTACTATGTAAGCCTCCCACCTCAATCACTGTAAAAACTGTAATATGCTTTTTAAAATTTTTTAGTTGCTAAATCTCAACTTCTTAAAAGGTTTGTAAGTCTTGGCAAGAAGTCAGAAATTCCAAATCTAAAATGAATTTCTGACTCAATATTGAAAATAAATTCTTAAGTTTAGATGCTTAGGAGAAAAACAGCTGGAGAATTCAGGAGCCTCCCATATTTTAATATGAAGCGACGTCATTACTGTCAAGGCTTCCAAGAACTCCCTAAATCGTGTGGTTAAGCAACATCTCGAAGCACATTAAGAACGCTAGGAAGGTAGCATGTTCCTCCTTAGCATTTAGTTCTAGAATAATTTTTTTTTACTAGAGATCTGATTCAATTTCCTCCTTATGTTAGAAAGGAGCCTAGTGTTACAACTACAGAATATTAAGCGCATTTTCAAAGCCAAGGCTATGGATTTTCTGCGCTTAACACACTCTAAATCAGCACTAATTTTATAGGATTTCTAGAGAAGGAAAATAGGCTTCTTTCCAGTTAACAGAAGATTTGGGGGTTCTTTGAAAATCTGATTACATTTGAAATGTTAGAGGTCAGCAAAATAATCGTTCAGCAAAATAATCAAATAATCATTCAGGGAAAGTAGTGAAATAGTGAAACTTTATAGAGTACTTGGTGTAGGTGAAAGTTTAGTTATGAAATCTTGCATCATCTCAAATGTTATTAGTGAAAAAAAATCCCAGTGCCTGCACTAACTCACCAGTGGTTGTGTGTCTGTTTAATGCTGTTGACCAGAATTAGCTGGCATTTCTACACTTGCTTCCTCCTTACTGTACTTCAGATATGGAAACTATACTCCACCGACAGTTCGCATTTCAAATGATGACTGTTTGCTTTACTCAGAATTACAAACACACGAGGTTCTTCTTCATAAATTGTACTTCCAAGTTTATGCAGGTGGGCTGGCCTTTCCCTGTGCCACTCCTTTGACACCTGCTGCCTGTTCTTATAGACCCAGAGGCAGCAAAAACTTTAATTCAGTCCCTACAGCCACTGCATACAACAACGCACAGCTGCTGGGACGCACACTACAGGCATAACTGTGTCCCCCAGACTACAACAGCAACCTCCTCACTCCTGTAAAACATAGACATGACTTTGGTCAGGTTATGTACATGTTCATTTCTAGAGATTTGGAAAGGAGCTCAATAAAGCTTGTATTTAAAAATAAAACATCTCCCAGGATCAGAGGAGAGGCTTGATACTGGATGAGCAACATTTGAGTAAGTACTTTTAAAGCCAGATTAAGTTTTTAAGCAATTGGTAAAAAATTAATGAGGTTTAATGTGACCTATTTAGGAGAAACAGTTCTTTGTTGTGTTCTACTAGAAGACTAATCTGCTGATGAAAAAATAAAAGTAAAAAACCCTATCCCCTTACACCCACCCCCATGAAACCAGGGCTGTGCACCGGCTTTGCCCTCGCTGTGCAAGCATGCTACCACTGAGCCCTCCCCCAGCCCTCAGTACCCCATCTGTACTGGATCTATCTGTGAAAGGAAAGGGGAAATACTATGAGGGAAAAAAGTGAGTCAACAGTGTAAACAGTGTAGTTATAGGAGAGTTTCATGTCTACTTTTACTGAAGATAATTCAGCTGAAAATGTGGGGTTTCTTTGGAACCAGAAGCAGCAGGCCCCCCTCCAATTCCCAGATACTGCAGTATCTCTGATGGCTAGAAGCTGTTAGTGTTGAAACCCCCAGGCCGCTAGGTCTCACACCCTCTTCCCCTCTCTGGTCTGAGTGAAGTGACTTCTGTTCTCCTTGGAGAAGTACCTTCTCTGCGAAGGGAGTGCTGGGATGTCCTCCAACAGGACAAGGCCATGGATCCTGTAGATGGTCAATGGATGTTAACTGACTGCCACGGTGGCCCGACCCCTCCCAGTGGACCACAAACGCTGATCTCAGAATCTCTGGCACTTTCTAAAATGTGGCTGAGCAGTAATTTGGAAGCCTAAACCCTGACTTTAGGAATTCATAAGAACAACCAATGTTTTATAAACTTGACAGAAAGTAAAATAAACAAAACCAGGGTTTTATACTCCCTCTTGTTATTTTTATGGCAATCTCTCAAACTAGTTCACAATGTTCAGTCTTCTACCCTCTCAAGAACTACTAAACTGGCGTGGGGGGAGAAAGCAGTGATTTAATAGTAACCAACATATGTGTGTCGTAATTCACCATGGGGGAATAACGTGCTGGAGGGAGACACTTGGTAAAAGAAAGCAGGTGACTCTCAAGCTGGCACTGAATTTTCTCTTTCCAACCTTCTGCTGGGGATGGGCACGGGGATAAAAAACAAGGATGTTCATATTTACCCAGAAGTGCGCATGGCAATTGACCATCATGGTTCTCTCAATGAGCTCATCAGGGCATTCCAGAAGGTGATGTCCAGACACCACGCCAGCATTATTGACCAGGACTGAGACCTCGCCCACTTCCTTGCGGACCCTCTCCGCTGTCAGGTAGACATTTTCTCTCTTCCCCACATCACAGGTGTAGGTAAAAACCTGCAAGTTACAGTGGGGCAGAATTTCTTCCTCACCATTCCCAGCTGTCCTCAGAAGTCCAGATGAGAGGAAAAATGGAAGAGAAGAGGGTGCGGAAAGTGAGTCACATGATAATCAGTAGGACAAAGATCACACAAAACAAACACACTACAGTGAGCTTCAAATTTCTCACACCGTCAGGCTTGCCAATGACCAAACATACAGCTGTTTTCCTGCCCCCAGGCCCCCGAAGTCTCTGGGAATTACAGCAATTTACTGAATAACTTTGCTTAGGGAAAAGTCATTTAATTGTGACAAGCCCAATACAAGCAGACCACATGGGATCAGCTTGCTGGAGTTAAAGACACCTGCAAAGAACTGATCTCAGCCCAGAGAATAACACACACATTACACATTCCCTTATTTGGGGTGTGGGGGGGGGCTGAGAACAACACACATTATACACATGGGGGGGGCAGCCAGACACAGCTCCTAATATTTGGCATGAGCATCCTCAAAATAGAAACTGATGTCAAGGCTCACAAATCAAAACTTAAATAATACTGTAATTCACCCAAAGCCACAAAACAAAGTTATTTGAAAAATGGAGATTACTGGTTTTGTAGCAGTTCCCCTAAGAAGTACCCTCACAAATCAAGTTTACAGGTAAATATACAATTTTACCACGTAAGAAGTAAAAAAAACTTAAAAACCAAAATCACATTGCTGAGGAACAAGCATTCTTATCTTTAGGTTTTGGGAGGGAGGGCACAAAATTTGTATTTGCTATCCCTCCATACAGTGAGAAATTAACATTTTCGAACAGTCAAAAAAGGTAGGTGCTGGTAAATTTGGTAACAAGCAATCAGTATACAGGAGGAGGGTGCCTGACAATCTTCATGTGGTCAGTGTCTTCCCTGGAAATGAATTTCGCCAAGAGCCAACACCAGATTTCCTGGGCCTGTATTTACTTACTGGTTGGTTATGATCTCCGTTTAGGCTTTTAAAAAAAGTGTCTGGGATTCAGGCTAGTTAGTATACAAAAATGCAAACTGGAGTGACCAAAAACTTGGAAGAAATTTACAATGAGGTTTAAATTCCTCAAGCACTTTCTCTAGAGGCCAGGCATCAGAGCGCAGCTCAGGGTGTGGGGCCAAGGCACGCACTTATCACTGGTGAAACAATGTAATTATCCCCCCCACTCGCACCCGCGCTACAGTTACAGAGAAACCATCAACACTGTCCTAGTCTACGAGGTCGCGACCACGGTAACACAGATACAGTCTTTAGCCCAGTCCGGGAACAACTTCTTACAGACACCTTAGTTTCCCATTATGCCGCATAAAAGTCAGAATGAGATAATTCTCTAGAATCCCCATCTGTGGCAACAAGTTCCCTCTGCCTTTCTACCCTCAGCGGGCTTGGGAAACACAAGTCGGGGCCGACAGACTGGCTCTCCGCGAGGACGCGGGCTGGCACTCTTCCCTTCTAGCAGAGGTGATCGTGCTGCGATCGCCGGGCAAATTCTACCCGTCTGCCAGAGACCAGCATAATTTCGTTTTTCCTCGAGAGCGGGGCTGGCCGGGCTGGGGCTCGGGGGCCCTCCTGGGAGGGCGCGGGTGGGCAGGGCTTGACCCAACAATGCCCGGGCGCGGGTGCGAGTTACCTTGCAGCGCGGCGGCATCGGCCGCCTCCAGGTCGCGGTAGATGTGGCGCACCATGCCTGCCGTCTCCTCGTTGCTCTGCGTGTTGATGTCCCACAGCACCAGCAGCGCCCGGCGCCGGGCGAACTCTAACGCGAAGAGGCGGCCCAGGCCGCTGCCCGCGCCCGTGATGAGGCACACCTGGCCGGCCACGCTCTTCTCCTTGGGCCGCACCAGCCAGCGCGCCGCGGCCAGCACGAACGCCCAGAGCACTTTGAAGGCTACCACGAAGAACTCCACTACGATGTTCATCGCGACGCCGGGGGCCCCGCGCGAGCCCACCGCACGAGTCCTCGCCCTCCCCGCGCCCGGCAGCCCAGGTCCGCGATCCCGGACGATTGTCACCGCGGCCGGGACTAGAAGCCCGCGCCCCGCGCCCGAGGTGCCCGCCGCGCCGGAGTGCGCGACGCCGCTCCCGCCTGCGCAGGGCCACCCTGCCCGGCTCCGCGCCGTCCCGAGCCCCGGCGGCTCAGCGGCAGCGCGCTGACACCCGCGAGCTAGGCGCTGCGCGCCGCCCTCATGGCCCAGCCGCCCGCGCCGGGCGTCCACGGAGCCCGCGCCGGCTCCCTCTCGCGCGGGGCGGGGGCGGCGGAGCCCGCACCGGCCGGCCGGACGCCGCCGGAGTTGTCAACTTGACCCAAGTTGCGACAGGGTGGGAGTGGGGTGCGGGGCGGCGGGGAGCCGGGCAGGGGGACTCGCTGGGCGCGGGCGGGTGCTGCCCAACGGCTTGCAGCTGCCCCGCGGGCTCGGGCGCCTTGCGCGGCGCTGCGCGGCTGTCACTCGGGCGCCGGGCTCCGCGGCGCCGCCGCTCGGCAGTCGGAGCGCTCAGGACCGGCTCCGAGCGGGCTCCACACTCCGCGCTATATAACCCGCGACCGGGAAGCGCCGGCGGCATCGGCCCTCCCCCTCCCTCCCCGCCCCGCGCACCCCGCCCCCGGCCCGGCCCCCGGCCCCAGCCCGCCACCGCCCCCTGCCCGCCGTCCCTCCAGCCGCGCGGGGCAGCGCCTCGCGCAGGGCTGCGGTCCCCATCGCCAGCCCCGGCCCTGCCTCCCTTCGCGGCTCACGCCCCGTGCCATGGGCTGCCCCTGCCTCCGCCGGCCTGGCCCTGAGCTCGGCGGCGTCCTGGCCGTCCTCCCCCAGCCGGCCGGACCTCGCGCTCCCCGGTCCAGCCCCTCTGGTTAGCCCGGCGACGGGAACGGCCGCCTGCGATCAGGCGCCGCGAAAGACACCCCTGCGGGCTGGAGGCGTGACGAGGACCGCGGCCGCGCGGCAAAGGGGTGCGGCAACTGTGACTACTGGTGGCAGAGAGCCGGGAGAGAGCCAAAACTGACTCTGAGTTCGAATCGCAGCTAGCCGCTTGGGACGTGTCCCTAAAAACTCATGTTCCGGGCTACAGCCACCCGCGCCGTGGCTGCCAACAGGCGTATTCCTGCCACGGGATGGCCAGAGAATGAGGCATGTCGGGATTTGTAGTTCGCACTATCGAGGCGCTCTTTTGATCAAATTACAACCTGTCAACGCAGCCTAGGGATTAGGACCCCAAAGAGTCCAGCTGTCAGCACCCACTGTGCTTCATTAGAAGTGTAATTAATGCATTTCTTTTTCCCATATAAATTTTACCCAGAAGTCTATTGAAAGTCCAGCGGTTCTTAATTTTGCATCTGCTAGTCGAGTTAATTGTAGCCTCTTTGCTGGCTTTTCTTAGGACACCTATAAATCGCAGGGCCTTACACACACAGTCTTTAAGTGGATAGCGCGCATGCGCTAACTTCCTCTTTTCCGGCTGGAACCATGGAGCGTCCCGAGTAAGTTGCTCTTGGTTCTCTCCGAAATCCTTGTCCATCCTCGATAGTAGAGGCCTTTTGTCTCTTTTTTTTCCTCCATCACGTTTCTCTGGTCACTTAGCCATGTGATTGTGACGCTTGCTGACATCAGTGAGGACCGCCGGCTAGGATGAGATGCGGGCGGCCTTGGGGCGGAGGTTCTGGAAATACTAAGAACGAGATGTCAAGCGGAATGTGTGCCAAACCAGCTGGTCAGGTGGAGATCCTGTCCTCCGTGGAAAGTCTTTCCAGGGAGATGCAGAACCTTAAAGTTATGTTCGGTTTTGGCTAGCGCTTGGCCCAGGCTTCTGCCCGCAAGGAGTTGCTTTCAACATGTGGAGCTTGAGACCTGAACCGGAATGGTGGTTGCTTTGGTTTTAATTTTAAGAGGATCCCGGTATCTTTTAGTAATTTTTTTAGGCGGGCCCCATTTTATCAACCTTGCTGTAGATGTTTCTCAGCTGTTGGAGGGTGGTAGAAACGTCACGTTATGATGGCCACTTAAGTATTAAGTGCTGGGAGTGCAGATAATTTGCCTGAAAAGCATCCAAAGTTTACCTTACACCCAAAAGCATCAAGCATAACAGCGGCTAGGCCTAGTGACGCCAGTTCTGTTAAAGTAGTGTTTAGTACAAGGTGGTAGTAACAGCGCTCGAAGGTTTTAAGCTGTTGATGACATTGCTTGCTGATGACAGAGAGAAGAAAAAGAAGGTTCCTGCTGTGCCAGAAACCCTCAAGAAAAAGCGAAGACATTTCGCAGAGCTGAAGGTAAAGCGCCTGAGAAAGAAGTTTGCCCAAAAGACGGTGAGTAAACTTTGGGGATCCTTGCACCTAAGTAGACCTTGGATGCGAGTGAGAGTAAAGGCGAGATTCTTAAAACAGGACTTAACTCGCTGCCTGCTGAGTGGCTGCTTAGAGCTTCCTAGCGTTGCAGTTTCAGATGAGCGTGTTTTTGGGAACGTTACTGTCTGCTGTGGCAAAGAAAAAGCTCTAGGGAAAGATTATTAAAGAACTGGGTTTGCTATTTGTGCTTGGGAGCGGAACATGAGTAACTAACTGGTAATGGGCTTTCAGCTTCGAAAGGCCCGGAGGAAGCTCATCTATGAAAAAGCCAGGCACTATCATAAGGAGTACAGACAGATGTACAGGACAGAGATTCGAATGGCGAGGATGGCAAGGAAAGCTGGCAACTTCTATGTCCCTGCAGAACCCAAGTTGGCATTTGTCATCCGGATCAGGGGGTAAGTTCCGTTCTTGACTGTGTTCTGGTTTTAAAGACAAAATTAGGAAACTAGGGAAATTTGTTAATCTTAGGAGCATTAATGGCAGAACGCTTGAATTACAATGCTTATGTGTAGTTAGAAAGGGGAGCGGATGAGCCGGGCATGGTGGCGCAGGCCTGTAATCCCAGCACTTGGGAGGCTGAGGCAGGAGGATTGTTGCAAGTTTGAGACCAGTCTGAGCTATAAAGTGAGCTCAAGGCCGACCTGAATTGTATAGCGAGACCCTGCCTCAAAAAGATTTAAAAAAAAAGAAAGGGGAGCAATTTGCATCATGAGGGTTCCGGGCAAGCCTAGTGCCCCAGTCCCGAGCTAGTCTTTAATGACACCCAGGAGGGGCACGGCGTCCCTGCACTTTTCAGAGGTTAAAAAGTGCTCTTTGTTTTAACGATGGGTGCCAAAGTTGGGAAATGGTCAAGAGCATCTCTTCAAGAGGAGGCAAGTCAGCAGAAGTGGCCACTTAGCTAAGGAGGGTAAAGGGAAGGCAAATGCCAGTGGTCTTGAGTTTGTAGGGTGAAAGCATTCTTAACCTATTTAGGTGGTTAGGCTCTTTGGTCCACCGTTTAATAAAAATTCTAATAAAAACCGGATAAATTTTTGGATTCTCTTGTACTGCAGTATCAATGGTGTGAGCCCAAAGGTTCGCAAGGTGTTGCAGCTTCTTCGGCTTCGCCAAATCTTCAATGGTACCTTTGTTAAGCTCAACAAGGCTTCCATTAACATGCTGAGAATTGTGGAACCATATATTGCATGGGGGTAAGGATGCTTTTTCCTTTATTGGCTATGTTGGCTATATAAAGCAGTAGCCTGAATTTGATCATGTCTGTTTGTAATATCTTAGGTACCCAAACCTGAAGTCAGTAAATGAACTAATATACAAGCGAGGCTATGGCAAAATCAATAAGAAGCGAATTGCCTTGACAGATAACTCACTGATTGCTCGATCTCTCGGTAGGTTCTGCTTGTTTAGAGAACCTTTGATAGACCAAGGTGGTGCTTTCTGGCCTCTTGTAGCGTTATATCTCTCAAACTATTATAAACTCCCTTCACCTGTGACTCTCAACACTTTCTAAGACAGCGTCTTGCTGTGCGGTTCAGGCTGGCCTCAAACTCATGGTGGTCCTTCTGCCTCAGCTTCCCAGGTGCTGGGACTACAGGCGTGGGTCGCTGTGCCTGGCTCATTTTAATCATTTTATTAAAAAATGTTTTAAAGCCCAATCTTACATTAAAACTTCTCAGGTAAATATGGCATCATCTGCATGGAGGATCTGATCCACGAGATCTACACTGTTGGAAAACGCTTCAAAGAAGCAAATAATTTCCTGTGGCCCTTCAAACTGTCGTCTCCACGCGGGGGGATGAAGAAGAAGACCACCCATTTTGTGGAAGGTGGTGATGCTGGCAACAGGGAGGATCAGATCAACAGGCTTATTAGAAGGATGAACTGAGGTGAGATGCTGCTCCTGAGCAGTTGTCTTAACAGAGGAAAGGGGATTTTTCCCAGTAAGTACTGATAGGGATTTTACACTAAACTTCATTCAGTACTCTGGTGGAGAAGGGGACCTAGCTTAAGATGAGTTGATTTACCTACTCCTTTAGGAGACCTTTGTAGAGGGAACAACCCACCCTTTTTCTTGTCTGCTTAAAAGTACAAATTCAGGTGTCCTTTAAAGTGTAACCCAGCCAGGCGCAGGGGCGCACACCTGTAATCCCTGCACTTGGGAGGCTGAGTGAGGCAGGAGGATCATTGGGAGTTAAGACCAGCCTGGGCTGCAAAGTGAGCTCAAGGCCACCCTGAACTGCATAGAGACCCTGTCTCAAAAAGACGAAAAAAAAAAATGTAATTCAATTGTTACAGCTTCATAACTGAAATGTGTTAATTATTGTCTGCGAGATTGTTTAATAGGCTTATTTTTTCTTTTCAGGTTTCTACCATGGTGTTTCTATGATTTGGTCAGTTAATAAAGGTGCCTGCTTCGAAACTGAAATGTTTTGGTGACTTTTTGTTAGTCTGTCTTTACTATATATACTGAACTATAGTAATAAATACTGCTGTGTGAGGGAATTCAGTCAGATTGACAGCCTATTTCATGCAAAGTCAGGGTCCACTTTTCTCTTACGAAAGAACACATTTGGTTGCTGAAATTCCATGTCCTAGTCTTTTAACTTGTGTGCAAGCTATCACATGTCTTCCTCCTTTGCATTTCATTCTTGTGTTCTTGTATTTTACCTATATGAGTTGATTCCATTACATATTATGGATGTTACATAGAAAAATTTTTCAGGGCATCTTGGGCTTTCATACCGAAATAGGTGAGAAAAAACTTGGAAGTTTTGGATTTTGGGGTTTTTTGTTTTTTTGAGAGGTCTTCACTGTATAGTTCGGGCTGGCCTCAAACTCATTGCAATCCTCCTGCCTCAGCCTCCCAAGTCCTGGGATTACAGGCATACATCTTCATACTCAGTGACTAAGTGTAAAGTGTAACCTGAAATAAAGTAAAAAATTGATAGTTATACAAGATAGTTAACAGCTTTTGAAAAGTAAGTTTCTATACAAATATGTCAAGAATTTCTTTGAATTCTCTATTCATGATCTTAGAAACTAGTGAATTCTGGAGAGAAACAGTCATTTGTGGGGGGAGCCTGGAAATCGAACTCAGGACCTTGTGCTTGCCACGTAGGTGCTTATGCCACTGAGCTATATCCCCAGCCCAAAAGATACATTATAAATCAAGTTATGCTTGTAATATGTTTCAGAAATTTATTAGTGTACTGTTTCAGTTTTACAATTTCTAGGTGGAGCCAGAGTTTAGGTTTTGAAACTTCATTTTTTACTGTTAGGAAAAGAGTGCATCTCCTGACTTTGTGTACCCAGTGTTGTGAAGGGCAGGCATGTCTGAAGGCATGAGAGCCTCAGTGTCAACTTCCAGATTTTAGATGAACAAGGGTCATTGGTGACCTTGCCAGGATCATTATTGAGAATAGTGGGGGAAGCTGGGCGAGGTGGTACTGTGACCCCAGCGCTTGGGAGGCTCCTGTGGATTTGAGGCCAACGTGGATCAGACCCTGCTCCGGAAACCCAGGAAATGGATTAAATGTAAGAGGCCCTCCTGGGATAGAAGGGACGTGTGCACCCTAGAGGGTGGAGGTGCTCATCGAGGCTTTTGTTCCATTTTGTATAAAAGAGTTCAGAATGGAGCAGTGCGCTTTACCTTTCCTGTACTTTTCACCTCCACAACCTCCCACTGTCAGCTCCCTGTCAGTGTTTTTGGGCAACAGTCTGAACTTACACTGCTTGCCTGATGGTCACACAAAGTAAGGCTGCTGTGCTGGCTGCGGGGAGTAACCACCTGGGGTGCGGGGAGGGTGGGTGGAAGGTGAGGCCTCCGCAGTGGCCGAGGTGCTTGCAGTTGAGGTTTTCAGCTCTTCTCCATTTGTCACGTTCTGAGTTGGGTTCGGAGAACCTGAGGGTAGGGATGTGAGGTCCTGGAGCATAGGTTGGCACCTTCACTGCTTGTGTATTCCCATGGCCATGCTTTCACAGTCCAGCTTTTTCTTGGGCTTCCCCCTGCCTCTCCCGTCTTGTTAACAGCTCTCTGGCGCGCAGTGGTTGAATTTTTTTTTTTTTTTTTTTTTTTTTGTCTTTGAGATGGTCTTACTATGCAGTTCAGGCTGGTCTTGACCTCACTTCTTAGCCCAGGCTGGTCTCAAAACAACCCTCCCGCTTCAGTTTCCTAGTGCAGGGATTATAGGCGTGCGCCACCATGTCCGGCCAAAATGGTTTCTTTGAAGATTTTTTTGTGATT
The DNA here is from genome assembly GCA_004027595.1 of Dinomys branickii. NCBI lineage: Eukaryota > Metazoa > Chordata > Mammalia > Rodentia > Dinomyidae > Dinomys > Dinomys branickii. Next base: position 49,934 of record PVLD010006866.1, on the reverse strand, counting down.
AGCTGGGTTAACTGCTGGTTTTAGAACCAGACTGCTTGGGTTCATATTTAGGCGAGTTTGGACCAGTAAATAAAAACAGTCATGCCTGGGATTTTAATGATGAAATATTTCAGGTTATATAATGTGCTCCTTGGTATTTGTTGTGTAACTTGTGATGTGCAGTGGTTAAAATGGAAAATCGTCTTGTGCATCTGAGGTCAGTGCCTGGGGGTGCACAGGATGGGAGGGAGGCTCTGGGTGTGTGGGGCCCACTTCCCCCCCTCCCAAGGTGGAGTCCTTTTATGTTTTCTTGATGGTTTTAGTTGTTAAAGCAGTGGAAACATTGTTCCTCGCTTCTCAGTGAGTTTAAGGCCAGACCTTTTAAAATCCTAGTATCTGGCATACAGCAGGTTTTGCTAAATGATTGTATGTTTCCCATTATAACAAGTTATTAGTACAACTTTAAATTATTTTGGCTAATGTCTCACTGCCTTTCTTTTTCGTTCTTTTTGAGACAGGGTCTTGTGTAGTTCAGGCTGGCTTTGAGCTCACTTTGTAGCCCAAACAAACACTCATCGACCCTTCTGCCTCAGCCTCCCAAGTGCTGAGATTACAGATGTGTGCCCCCATGCCCAGTGTTATTGCTTTCATAGAGGTGGGACTGTAGTTCCTTCTGAAGTCTACAGAGAATGTCTCCTTTCATCTTCAAAATGGAAACCCTGCTTCCATCCTGACATCTTTTTCTGATTTTCCTGCCTCTGCCCTCTCATGAGAACCTTGATGGTGCCATTGGGCTATCAGTTATCCAGGACAGTCTGGATTTTACGGTCCAAAGTCCCCTTTTGTTCCCACATGAAGGTTAACACCATGTGCGCGGCCCCGGGACGGGGTTTGGAGACCTCTGGGCCGTTTTTTGACTCATTTCTGGCTGCCTAGCCAGTCCTCAAAACTAAAGCTTTGTATGATCCTCTTTTTTTCATAACATTTCTTAAAATCTCAGCATTTTTCTGTTGCTCCGCCTCGCCACTCAGTGTAAGGCTTGATTCTTAACCAAGATCCTTAGTGTACCAAGGGTACACTTGCAGCTTGGCGGGGGTGGGCATGTGAAATCGCCGAAGCAGCCTAACTGGGCAACAGTGCTGCCAGCGACCGACCCCAGCGTGCAAATCTGCGCTAAGGTGCACCAGCCTTCCCAAGGCGAAGAACCCGACCTCATCACTCGTCAGTCAGTAGGGAGACACGCACCGAGTCAGCCATAGAGAAGTAACCTGCTTCGAAGTCGGTGCAGCGCGGGCTGGGACGCAGTGCGGCAGCCTCTGCGCGGCTGCCTGCCTGCAGGGGTCACGCCGAGCTCCTCGCCCGAGCTCTCGCACCTCGGCCCCCATAGCGCAGCCTCGAGGACGCCCGGTTCCTAGGACGTAGGACAGCGGCCCAGCGCCCCCCGTGTGTCGGTGTGTCCGGTCTCCCTGGGCCCCTGGCCCAACCGCCGTGCCCAAGGCAGATCGCACCGCGCCCGCAAGCTCCTAGCAACGGGGGCGCGGACCCTCAGGCGGTCGGCAGCAGCGGTTGAGCCGCTGGCAGGGCTGAGCGGCAGTGCGCTTCCGGGCGTCGCCGGGCTGCTGGCCGCAGAGCGCGCTCCCCGCAAGAGCTGCCCCAGTGCGAGCTCGCGGCCGGCCTCCCCGCCCCACCATGCGGCGGCCCGCAGGGGCCCGGGGCTCGGCTGGGCGCCCGGCCCCCGCTGGCTCCCGCTGCCCCCTCTGCCTGCGCTGCAGTCGCCGCCCACCGCGGCGCCTTGGGGCAGGCCCCCGAAGAAGCCCCCGCCTAAGCCGCTTCCCTCGCTGGAGCCGCGGGAGCAGTGAGTGCCGGGTGGGGGCCGGGCCGGGAGCTGAGGGTGAAGAGGGGAACGTGTTTCCCCCGTCCCAAGTTCTGGCGCAAGCAAACGCGCAAATCCATCCGTGAACTGCACGAGCCTTGGCAGCTCCTCCCCCCACCCAGAGCTTAAACTGCGGGGTGGCAGGGAGATGTGTTCCTTTCCGTGTTTGACTGCCATGCGTGACAACCAGCAAGATAGTCCCGAAATTTAGCGACTGACCCAGTTCATTCGATTGTCCTAACCCTGTTTCACTGCCGATTTTGCTTTGCACCATTTCTGATCTACCCACCCATAACCTGTGTATTAGCTTTTTCCACCGGGGGTTAAATATCCTACTAGCAAGTGCAGGTAGACCGTTTCATAGACTACTGTACTGGCCCACCTCCCAGACATTACGGAGACTGTAGAGCTTCCTTCCAGACAAATGCCAACAATTTCAGGGTATTCCCTGAAGCATAAGAATCTCCGTCTTTAAACTTTAGTATATATATTACATATCTATATATAGGTACAGAGATATGCGTGGCAGTGTAGTTTTTCATAAAATGCGTGACTTTGACATTTTCTTTTTAAAATTCTTGAGTTATATTGGTACTTTTCACTGAAACAGCATTAAAGTATATGGAGTTACAGGTGAATACCACCTTTACTAACTGCTACTTTCTTTACTATTTTAACCTCTGTTAGGGTTAGTTTTCCTTTTATTTTCTTTGTATTGTGATTATGAATGGAATCAAGGGTGGGTTCTTTAGAGAAATTGCTTTCTCTCTCTCTCACTCTCCCCTCTCTCTTTTTGAGACAGTCTTGCTATGTAGTTCAGGCTGGCCGTGAATTCAACTGTGTAGCCCAGGGTAGCCTCAAACCAGCAGCAGTCCTCCTGCCTCAGTCTTCTGAGTGCTGAGATTCCAGGCATGCACTTTCCCTCTTAAGATGGGCAGAATCAGTTTATGTAGCCATTTCTTCTTGAGACGGGTTCCAGTTCTTCCCTATTACAGTCAATGCAACAACGAGCATTCTTACACATAGGAGCTGTTCTGCAGGATAAACGCTCCCTAAAGCACATGTGCTAAGTCAGATGTATGTACATTAAAAGTTTTGCCAGGATCTTGCCTTCAAAACATCTGTGCTGACTCACCCTCTCATCAGCAGGCTGTGATAAAGAAAACATGTTTATTATTATTTAAAAATAATGTAAACATTAACTCTTACTTGAGTGTTTATTATATGTTAGTCACTGTGCTGAGCACTTAAAAGAGGTTTTTGTTTGTTTTGTGAGACCTTCTTGCTATGTAGTTCAGGCTGACCTTGAATTCACCATGTAGTCCAGGCTGGCCTTGAATTCACAGTGATCCTACTGCCTCACCCTCCTGAGTGTGGGATTACAGGTGTGTGCTGCCACACCTGGCATAAGAGTTTTAAAATTTGTTCTTCACACACCGTGAGAATCAGAGCCATGACTGGTTATGCAGCTGCTGAAGGGCGGAGTGAGGGCTAAGACCCAGGTTTGTGTTACTCCGTGCGTTTGTTCTTTGTGGGGTTCGAATGCCTGCTTGATCTTGGCTGAAAGTGTTTGGTTGGGTTGAGATTATGTATTTGGTGTTAATTTTTATTTATCTGTTGTTTTTATTTTTCTGAGTCAAGGTCTTACCATGTAGTTCAGACCAGCCTTGAACTCACTTTGTATCCCAGGCTGACACTGAACTCAAGGAGATCCTCCTGCCCCAGCCTCTGAAGTGCTGGGGTTACAGGTGTGCAGCAGCAGGCCCAACTTGTGTTAATTCCTTTGTCCTCCGATCTACAGAACTGGACCTGGTCTAGTGCCTCCCATGAGCCTGGCTCCTCTGGATCTTCTGTGTCCTCAGTCACTCCTTTGCTTTTTCTTTATCTTCTTGCCATGCATATATTTTAGGAAAATATTCAGATTTCTTCAGTCAAATCTCCTTTGTCAACCTGAATGCAGCTTCTGACCTTAATTCTCACCTGTAAGTAAGATAACGTTTCACATTGTCATCTCCAAAGCAAGCCAGTATCCCCCAATTCCTTTGCTTTGATCCAAGTAATATATCTCTAGTAGATGTCTTCAGTGGTGGCATACACCTATAATCCCAGCACTAGGGAAGCTGAGGCAGGAGGACCTCTGTGAGTTTGGGGCCAGTCCAGACTACATAGTGAGTTCAAGGCCAGCCTGGATTGCACATCAAGACCTCCCCCCAACAGATATCCTATGCTCACTTTAGAACTGGACGCCATATTGCTCTCCAGCCCCAGATGAACATCTCTCTGAATTTAACTCCTTAATTCATAGTTGGTAATTTCCTTACCTTAGTCCCTTAGTCCTCAGTCGTCTTTGACTCCTTTCTCTGCCCAGCCTCCCACGGCCTGTCTGCAGTCTGGTGCTTACACTGCCCTGCAGCGCTGTGTCACCGAGGGCCTTCCAGGCCCTCTGCATGGTCCAGCGTCTGACCTTGCCGAAGCACGGCGGGCTGTGTGCCGTACCCCCTTCCACCTGCTTGTGGCCAGCGTTCGGATTGCTCTGTCATTTTACCCCCATCTTTCATTTCTTCAGCTCTCGCAATACCCTTGTCTGAACCCTCTTTCCAGGCAAGCTGGAACCCTCACACCCTACTCTCCATTAACGCCTTTCTCTTCTGTACCCTCGGTGGGATTCTTCTACCCACGCTTCCGTTGGTCTGCACCCTATTTAAAGAAATCTTATCTTCCAAATCTCCATCAGAAGGTATTATCTCCCTCCTTTTAAATCCTCTAGGGCTGGGGGTATAGCTCAGTGGCATAAGTGCTTGCCGGGCAAGTGCAAGGTCCTGAGTTCGATCTCCAGTACCACCAAAAAAAAAAAATCCTCTAATAATTTCTTTATCTTCTAAGGGTTTAATTTCACACACAGCCTTATAGTTGTGTGAATGGTTGCGGTTTGTCTCTTCTGGATTGGAAATTACATGAGGGCAGAGTCTCCTAGTTTATTTTTGCATCTCACGCACGCGGCACGTGGATTTGACCATGGGACCTGCTTGAGCAAGTCAGTGAATTATTTGGGAGTGAGTCTGAATTCTTTGGGAATATAAGTGACGTATATTAGCAGACTGCTAAGTTGTAGTGAAAACATCCCAACGTTAGCCATTCAACGTAGCAAAAGTTAATTTTCCCTCATGTAAGAATCCTGTCAGGTTACCACATCATAGGCGGCTTGCCTCCACTTGGCAATTCACTCTTGTCAGGATCCAGTCAGCAGGTGTGGCGCTGGTGGCCTGAGGAGTCCACGCCAGTCCAGGCAGCCAGCTCACCCTGGGCTGCGAGCACCTTAGCTGGGCCCAGGTCAGAAAGCCCAGCCTTCGTTCCAAGAGCAAAAAGGCAAGAATTCAGGGACATCTGTTAAAATGAAAGTCACTTCTGATGTCCACACAGGAAAATCAGGTTTCCAGTAACAGAACGATGACATGCGAAGAGCAGGTCCAAGAAGGGAGGAACTTCCGAAGCTTAAAGATGGCTCGTCGGAGTGTGTGGGGCGCCGGCGAAGGAAGGGTGCCGGGAAGGCTCCTGACTCAGTCACTGCCCAGCCCCAGCCGGGACACAAAATGAAAATCCAGCTGGGTCCGTTGGACGTCCAGGAAATCAACGTTGAGGAGCCAGGAAAACCAGAAATGAGGAATAAACACAATAGAAATGTGGTATTAAGAATGTGAAAAACAGCAAGATGACAAAAGACCCAGCGACAATTTTGAAACCCCAGGAAACAAATCAAGTGGCTTAATTAAATACATCTACTACGTCATACTTGCAAAGTATAAAAAAGAAGATGCAGCCAGGTGTGGTGGTGCACACCTGTAGTCCCAGCACTCCAGAGGCCGAAGCAGGAGGATCGCTGTGAGTTTCAGGCCTGCCTGGGCTACAGAGTGAGCTCAAGGGCAGCTTGAACTGCACAGTGAGACCTTGTTTCAAAAAGACCAAAAAAAAAAAAAAAAACACAAACCCCAAAATGTGTAATGAAAAAAAAGTCCAGTCAGTATATAGTAGCTGTTTAGCCATGTATGTATCTTATAAGGTGTTACATACCTTAAAAAGACACAGTCAAATTTATCTTTGAGAGAAGAGAAGGATCCCACATGGCTGGTGACTCACGCCTGTGCTCCCAGCCCTCTTGGGTTGAGGAGGAGAATCACCACGAGCTACACAGTGAGACCTTGTCTCAAAAAACTGAAAGGGTGCAGGGGAGAATGTTGTCGACACAGATCAAAAGAGAAAAGAAGGACAAAGCAAATCTGCTTCTCAGAAGCTTGTAGAATGTTTTATTTTGTTTTTGGTACTGGGAATTGAACTCAGAACATTGTGCTTGCCAGGCAGGCGCTATGCTGCTGAGCTATATCCTGGCACAGTAGAATATTTTATGCTTGCTTACATTTCAGTCTCGGGGGAGGCAGCTAACAACTCTTCTCAGAAAGAGGAGCAAGAATTTTAGTGGACAGTTAACCTTTGCCAGTTAATTTCCACTTGCCAAACTCTCTGGGACTTAGTTTGACCATCACTTGTCCGTAGAACGAAAACAAGCCCCTCCTTCTTCCCCCAGGTCGGCAAAGGCTCTCTTGTACTGCAGAATGTGAACCTAGCTTCATCATTAATATTTACCACAATGAACTGTCACTGTTCATTTACTCCCTCGATAGAGTGTGTGTTTTTACGTCCCAATCATTTTGGTATTTCAGCTAGCATGCTGCTGGCACTGTGAATAAATATGCATATCATTTTTTCAATGAATCTTCTATTGTACCTCACTGTGCTCTAGAAGCAGAGCTGCTGGAAGCCAAAGGTGCGGCTTCCCTTGGCTGGTCTCTCCAGGAGCTGTACACACACGATGGGGAAATCTACACTGGTCAGAGGGGCTTATTGAGGAGAGGGGCGCATCTGAGCTGTGGCGCTTCTGGTACATAGTTTTGCCTGCCCTCTGCTGTCTCTGCTCTTTCCATCAGACTCTAGTGTGGAGGTTGTACTGGGCCCAGGTCTAGAACTTGCTGTGTATCCAGGCTGGTCTTGAACTTGTGAACTTGTCCTAGCCTCCCAAGTGCTGGAATCACAGAATCACAAGCACGTGCTGCCACTGTACTCACCTTGGGCATTTGATTTGTTTTTTTGTTTTGTTTGAGAAAAGATCTTTATATATATATATATATATATATATATATATTTTTTTTTTTTTTTTTAATACCAGGAATCAAACTCAGGACCTTGCACTTGCTAGGTGGGCACTGTGCTGCTGAGCTACATCCCCAGCCCTGCTATGTAATTTAGACTGGCCTTGAACTAACTATGTAGCCCAGGCTAGCCTTGAACTCACAGTGATCCTCCTGCCTCAGCTTCCTAGACTGTGGAGATTGTAGGTGTGCATCACCACACTTGGCTCTTTGATTTTTTTTTTTTTTTTTTACATTTTGTCAGGATTTTTGAGACCCTTCCCAGCAAACACATTAAGACTGTGGAAAATAAAAGATGAGAACAGGGGTCTGGAGAAGGGCGATGTGGGGTGAGAAGTGAGTTGTTTAGGAACAGTATACTTTTCAGTTTCAAAGTCTTAAAACAATTCTTAAAATTTCCTTTCTAGGGGGCAGGCCAAAAAAAATTTCCTTTCTAAAAGCACAGTGATTATAATTTTTTTTTTCTTTCCTTTTCTGGTACCAGGAACTGAACCTAGGGCCTTGTGTGAGCTGAGCTACATCCCGGCCATATAATTTTTCTTTTTTTAAATGTAGTGCTAGGGATGTTCCAGACCTGGCTGGACTTTAAATACTTGTTTTTTTTTTAAAAAAAATTGTTTTTGTGATATCGACTGAGCCCAGAGTCTTTGCACTGAGCTATAAATCCCCAGCCATTTAAAAATTTTGAAACAGTGGCTGGGCATGGTGGCGTGCGCCTGTAATCCCAGCACTCTGGGAGGCTGAGGTGGGAGGATTGTTGTGAGTTTGAGACCAGCCTGGGCTACAAAGTGAGCTCAAGGCCAGCCTGAACTGCATAGTGAGACCCTGTCTCAAAAAGCCAAAAATAAATAAATGAACGAATGATTAAGTTTTGAGATGATGGGTAAGTGGCTATCTTGCCCAGGTTGGGCTTGAACTTGTATCCCTTCTGACTCAGCCCCCAAAGTGCTGGGATTACAGGCGTGCACCACCACACTGAACATATTTTAAAAATCTAAAGCAGGAGCTGGGAGGAGTGAGTCTCAGTGGTAGAGTCCTTGTCTAGTATGTGTGAGGTCCTGGGTTCAATCTCTAGCACTGCATTGAAGATAAACCCTAATGCAAATATTTCTCTTCCCTTCTCTCTGCCAAAAACACCTAGCAGAATGTGTAGCAGTGACCAGGTGCTTTGGGTTTTTTTGGCTGTATTAGGATGGCTCTTGGATTTTCTTTTGAACTATCTTTGTGTGGCAAAATATTAGAAAAGGCTAGGTGCAGTGGTGTGCACCTACAATCCCAGGAGTCTAGGAGGCTGAGGCAGGAGGATTGTGACCATTTGCAGTTTTTTTTGGTAATGTTAGTTGTTCTTGAATAAGGGTACTCTATAGGGTTATCCTTGTTTTTATTTTTGGTGGTTTTAAAATCTTCACAAATTGACTTCTTCAGTTATGCCATTGTTTGAAAGTTATTTGGGGACCATCTGAACAGCGTGGCTGAGTGGCCTGACATCCTGACATGGAAGATCCCTTTTTTTTTTGGTTTTTTTGAGACAGGGTCTCGCTATGCAGTTCAGGCTGACCTTGAGCTCACTTTGTAGCCCAGGCTGTCTTTGAATTCACAAGGATCCTCCTGCCTCAGCCTCTTGAGTGCTGGGATTATAGGCGTGCGCCACCCCGCCTGGCCCCTTTTTACTTCAGTATTTTTCATGTGCTGAGTAAGTAAAATATAAGGTAACATGAATATAGGGCCGAGCTCAGAAGCAAGAGAAGGAAATCCCAGGTGCCTGACGCACAGCCATGTTCACATAGAAAGCCACCCTTGAGGGTCTACTGAGGGATGGGATTCACAATGAGTTACCATGACTGCATAACACATTTCTCAAAACGTGGTGCGAAACAACCATTTATTGTGCTCCTAGAGTCCATGGGTCAGGAATTCAGACAGCGCACTGCAGAGACAACTTGGCTTTACTTCATCAAGTCTGGGTCACAGCTGGATGGTTTAAAGACTTGTGTCAGAATCACCTGAAAGCTGAATCACTAACGGCTGATAGCTGATGCTGATTTGGCTGACACAGTCTGTGGAAGTCAGCCGGAACTTTTGTACGTGGCTTCTCTGTGTCACCCAACTTCCACAGAACATGGCTAGGTTCCCAAGGTGATGTCCTGAGAGAGCCAGATGGTGGCTGTGTCACTCTTTGTGACGTGTCTTGGAAATCACACTGTGTGACTTCCTTTGCAGTTTTCTTGGCTGAGGAAATTAGTTTCAGGAAAGGGATACAGTTCTCATCTCCTGATGGAGGAGAGTAGACACCACCTGAGAGGAAGAGTGTGTGAGATCAGGTTGTACTCACGTGTCCGTCTTTGGAAAGTACAACATGCTGTAAAAGGGATTAGTGTGCTAGGAGTTTTAAGGACCACAACCGCAAAATGTCATGACTCCAGGGATCTTATAAACGTATCTGCCAGGTATCCTTCAGCTGTCGGGGACCTTCCCAGAGCTTGATCAGGCAGGCTATTGGTTCAAGGGCATGGACACTGCGTAGATTAGCCTCTAAAAAATACGTGGTCTCCTGTAGGGTAGAGACTTGCTTACACAGTGTCCAAAGCTCCCTTCTAAATCCCTTAAAGTATATCAAAAAATAAATGCCTTAAAACACCCCAGAAAAAAAGGCTTCATTGGCATCCTACTCAGGATGCTCTTGTGGCTAGCAGAAGCTTTATTTCCTTTATATCTTTTACTCTCTCGCCTTTGTGTCTGTTGGGGGGTTACTGGGAATCAAACTCAGGACCTCACACTTGCCGGCCAACTGCTGCACCACTGAGCTAAAAACCCACCTCTTTTTTTTTTGTTTTGTTTCTTTGAGACGAGGTCTTGCTTGTAGCCCAGGTGGCCTTGAACTCACTGTGTAGCTCAGGCTGGCCTCACTCATGGGAATCCTCCTGCCACAGTCTCCTGAGTGCTGTGATGACTGGTGTGTGCCACCACACCTGGCTCGCCTTTGTATCTTTGAGATGAAATTGCTTGTCCCCTGTGTCCTCCACCGGCAGTGTCTGCCTTTGTCACTGTGGGACACAACTTCAACATCCCAGTACATGTCTGGGGACTCACCAGGGATTCCAGGAGCAGGGGAACAGTCTGTGCTTTCCTACCCTACTCTGTTTCCACTTTGCGGCCTTCTGCTCAAAACAGTATTGGGACCCTGTCAACCAATTAATGTAATTAGCGTGATAACTGATCATGAAGACTCCCGGAGCAAGTTCGCTGATGTGGGCCGAGCTGATGCCCCTCTGACACAAGCAGGGGACGGTGGCGCAGTCTCACCTCGGTTTCCTTCCCAGCTTGGTCCTCCCATAGCGAGGGTGTGAGCTCCACTGTTGGTGCTCTTGGCTCTCTGGCTAACGGACCTCAAACCTTCACACAGGTGCTGAAAGGAGCAAACTGCCGCTCTCCAGTATGATTCACTTTCCTGGCAAGCCAGGCCAGGAGGTAAGAAAGACCCTGTACAGTAGCACCTCAGTTCATGAACTGAATTTGTTTTATGACTGGAAAAGGTATCCACACTTGTGTTTGTGTAGGAAAGACAGGCATGGTTGTGATTAGCACCCAATGCAGAGTTTCAAACATAAAAGTTTGCCACTGGTCGAGGTGGCACATGCCTGTAAGCCCAGCACTTGGGAGGCAGGCTGATGCAGGAGGATTGTTGCAAGTTTGAGAACAGCCTGAGCTGCAAAGTGAGCTCAAGGCCAGCCTGAACTGCATAGCAAGACCCTGTCTCAAAAAGACCAAAACACAAACAAAGTTGTCAAATGCTTCTGTTTGCACACCAAATTGCTTGCAAACAGAGCATTTGTGAACCAAGGTACCACTGCATCTTGTCTTAATTGTCTCCTTGCATTCTTATTTTTTGTCTTTTTAAGACAGTTTCCCAGTGCAGTTTAGGCTGGCTTTGAACTCACTCTGTCACCCAGGCTGGCCTTGAATTCACAGCATTCCTCCTGCCTCAGCCTCCTGAGTGCTGGGGTTACAGGTGTGTACCACCCTCAGCCTGGTAGCACTCTGATAGGGATGGGTCAGATTGTTAAAAACCATAAAGACATCCATCATCTCAAGACTCCTGTGTAAAGGTAACCCAGGTATGAGACAGCATTCTTGGGTCCTCTCGACTCAGGACAGCTCCATACATCTGCTTTATGTTGTACAAAAAAAGTTTGTGTTTTATGTTGTACAAAAAAAGAGAAAATGTCCATATTATCTTTTCCTGCACCCTCAATGTTTTCCTCTGGTTGCCTCTAAGTTTTGAGAGTGTTGCCTATAATTCCTTTTTTTTTTTTTTTTTTCTTTTTGAGACAGGGTCTTTCTATGCAGTTCAGACTGGCCTTGAGCTCACTTTATAACTCAGGCTGTCTTGAACTTGCAAGTTCCTCCTGCCTCAGCCTCCAGAGGGTTGTGCTTACAGACATGTACCACCACACCTGGCTTGCTTGCCTTTAATTATTTGTCTCCCTTTTGAGTCACATTCTTCGTGTTGCTCAAACTCATCTTCTCCCACCCCCTCCTGCTAAATTACTCTGCTGGCCTCCTTGGTGTCAGATAAAGTGTTGCTTTTGGACAAATGTTATAACTTTCATTTCTGAGGTTGATGGGAAAAACGTCTCTTAAATGGTATACAGGCTGCACTGTAACAAAGTTGAGACTGACACCTCTAGGGATACTGGGGGAGAGAAGCCTTTCTGACAACCTTCAAGGAGTTAATAAAAGCCCACTGGGACAAATCTTGCTGATTGAAAATGTTTGGGGTTTTTTTGGTCATTTTTGAAACAGGGTCTCACTATGCAGTTCAGGCTGGCCTTGAGCTCACTTTATAGCCCAGGCTAGTCTTCAACTTGCAAGGATCCTCCTGCCTCAGCCTCTAACAAGTGCTGAGATTATAGGTGTGCACCACCATGCCTGGCTGGATTGATAAATTTACTGTTAGGTTCCAATTTGAGCTGGTATTTTGTGTTTAATTGATACTTAAAACATTTTTTTTGTACATTGAGATAATTCTTAAAGTACAATTTCAAGGGTAACTTGCTGAGCTGTTGCTTTCCACTTGGGATAAAATAAAGATGCTACTCAAGGTCACTTAGAGGTCTGTTGGTATCAGACCATTAAAATGTAAACTCTATAAACACCCCCAAAAAAGTGTACCAGAGACATTTTAAAATTCAGGTGGCTATTAGATTTGTTACAAAAAAAAGTGAGACAGATAAGGAATATGAAGGAAGTTCAAAATATAAAGATAGATTTTCTGGGTATGAGTAGATTTTATATTAAAGTTTTGCCCTGCCAGGCTTAAGAAAGAAAAAAGGAAGGGTTCACATCAGGGCTGGGTATGCAGAAGCAGGTAGTACACGATCACCACCGGTGCAGCCTGCCTCTGGCTCCTGCACAGGTGCTGTGAGGTGACAACAGACATGAAATCAGTTGGTCCATAACCTGCTGACTCTACTGTTTGTCTTTGGGCTCCACCTTCGCCCTGAACTGCCTGAGGTCACAGGACCAAGTGGTCTGTGTTCACACCACCAGTGCAGACCACTTCTGGTTGAATCTCGTGCCCTGAGCTGTCAGGGGACACTGGATCAGATTGTCTGTGATCTGAGAACATGACGGTTCACATCTGAGATGTGGGAGAACTAGGTAAACTTCGCCAACTGCTGGAAGACCCCAGACTAAGCAGCACACCTCAGTGGCCACTAAGGGGCAAGTCTGACTATTAGGAAAACTAGGGACCCCAGCGACCTTTGCTGAGCTGCCAGGGAGGAGGAAGACTGAGCTCTCTACCCTCAGAATCAAACATGACAAGACACAGGACTGAAATGCAATCTCAGAATTCTACCCCACCCAGCACAAGCCCAGGAGACATAGACATAGGAGAATTTGGTAAAGATACTCCTGAAATTGCTGAAATGATTGCAATGGAAGTAAGAAACAACTCCATCAGGCCATAGAAGAGATCAGATCAGACATAATCTCTCAGGCAAAAAATGAAACGACAATAATAATGAAAGAATTGCTCAGCACGTCTAAAGAAAAAATATATAAAAAAAGAGATGAGCATAGGCAACTCATGGAAACATTAAATGAACAATATAGGAAGGAAATAGAATGCATGAAACAGATTCAAAGAGATATCCAGGAAATCAAAACTTCCACTGAAAGCTAGCAAAACTACTTGAATGAAGCTGAAGATAGAAGTTCAGATGTTGAAGACAGCATAGCAGCTAATGATTGTGAAAGAAAGGATCTCTTAAAATCTACAAGGAACCAGGAATAACGTTCAACAGCTGCAAGATGAGGCAAAGAGAAATAATGTAAGACTAATAGGAGTCAATGAAACAGCAGGAGGTTACACAAATGACATAAAAAGAATATTTGCAGAAATAATAGCAAAAAATTTCCCAGGTATGGAAAAAGAATCTGATGTACAGTAAATGAGGCATATAGAACTCCAAATAGCTATAACCAAAATAAAACTACACCAAGACATAATAATCAGGATCCCAGATATCCAGCAAAAGAACAGAATATTAAAAGCTGCTAGAGAAAACAAACAGATCACCTATAAAGGAAAACCCATCAGAATCACAGCAGACTTCTCAACACAAAGCATCCAGTCAAGAAGAGCTTGGAGCAAAGTATTACAGGTCCTGAGACAAAACAGCTTCCAAACAAGATTGATGTATCCTGCAAAACTATCCTGTAAATTCAATGGGAAAGAAAATATTTCCACAACAAAGAACAACCAAAGAACTTCATGAGTGCCAAGCCATCCTCACAAAGAGTACTAAAAGATATTCTAGACAGAGAAAAAAATGACCACAATTTCAAGAACAACACAAAGGTACCTTCAAACAGAGCAAGCAATTAAACAGGTAGAAACAGTAGCAATCCAACAGCAAATAAATACCAGGACAATGATGAGCCAACACATATCAGTTACAACCATTAATGTAAATGGCCTCAATTCACAGTCAAAAGAAATAGACTGGCAGGGTGGATTAAGAAACAAAATTCCACCATATGCTATATACAGGAAACACATTTTACTCAAAAGGAAATCCATGGACTGAAAGTCAAAGGATGGAAAACAATTCTCCGTGCAATAGGAACCCAGAATAAAGCAGGGGTAGCTATTATGGTTGCAGACAATGTAAACTTCAAACTGAAAACAATCAAAAGAAATAAAGAAGGTCACTAGATACTTGTTAAGGGAAAACTGTAAGAGGAAGAGATAACAATCATAAACATGTATGCACCAAATATGGGAGCACCAAACTATATAAGGCAGATCTTAATAGACATAAAAACCAAATAATAACACTATTGTAATAGGGGACATAAACACCCCCTTTGACACATAGAGGTAGGTCAACTAGACAAAAAATCAGCAAATAAATAACAGACCTGAACCAAACCTGTGAACAAATGGACTAAGTAGATGTATACAGAGTGTTTCATGCAACAATATCAGAATATTCATTTTTCTCAGCTGCACATGGGACTTTCTCTAAAATAGATCACATTCTAGCCCATAGAACATACCTAACTAAATGCAAAAGAATTGAAATTATCCCATGTATATTATCTGACCACAGTGCAATAGAATTGGAAATTAATGACAAAAGGAACTCCCCAAGCTCCATAAGCACTTGGAAATTAGATAACAACTTCCTGAACAATCAATGGGTCACAAGAAATTAAAGAGGAAATTAAAAAATACCTACAAACAAATAAAAATGCACATACAACTTACTAGAATCTGTGGGATGCAATGAAAGCATTCCCTCAGAGGGAAATTTATAGTGGTAAACTCACACATAAGAAAAACAAAGAGAACAAATAAATAGCCTAATGCTGCACCTCAAACTTTTAGAAAAAAAAAGTCAAGCCCAAAGAAGGAAGGAGATTATAAAGATCAGAGCAGAAGTTACTGCAACTGAGATGAAGAAAACACTATAAAAAATAAATGAATCAAAGAGTTGGTTCTCTGAAAGAATCAATAAAATTAATAAACCCCTAGCCAACCTTATCAAAAAAAGACTCAAATTCATGCAATAAGGAATGAAGAAGATGAAATTACAACAGATCCTACAGAAATTCAGAAGATCATAATATCTACTTTGAAAATCTTTACTCTGATAGGATAGAAAATTCAGGAGAAATGGACAGATTCCTAGATAAGTACAAATTACCAAGGTTGAATCCAGAAGATATAAAAATTCTGAACAATCCAGTATCAATTAATGAGATTGAAAACATGATTAAAAACTTACTGACAAAAGCCCAGGCCCTGATGGATTCACAGCAGAATTCTACAAAAAATTCAGAGATTTAATGCCAACACTCCTGAAACTCTTCAATGAAATTGAAAAGGAAGCAGTTCCCCCTAACTAATTTGAGGAGGCAAGTATTATACTGATACCAAAACCAGAGAAAGACCTGACCAAGAAAGAGAACTACAGACCAATCTCTCTAATCAACATAGATGCAAAGATACTCAATAAAATACTAGCAAATAGAATGCAGCAAATCAGAAAGTAATACAACATAACCAAATTGGATTCATTCCAGGAATGCAGGGATGGTTCAATATTCACCAATCAATGTTATAAACCATATCAACAGAGCCAGGGACAAAATTCACATGATCATCTCAACAGATACAGAAAAGGTTTTCCACAAAGTCCAACATGCATTCATGATAAAAAAAAAAAACCCTACAGAAAATAGGAATAGATGGTCTTTACCTCAATCTGATCAAAGCCATCTATGATAAACCAACAGCCAACATCATACTTTATGGACAAAAACTGTAAGTTTTCACTTTAAAGTCAGGAACAAGACAAGGATTTCCACTGTCACCACTCCTAGTCAACATAGTTCCGGAAGCATTAGCCAGAGCAATTAGACAAGAGAGAGAAACAAAAGGAATAAAGATAGGAAAGGAAGAAGTGAAAGATTTGCTGATGACATGATACTTTACATGGAAGACCCCAAAAACTCCACAAGAAGACTCCTTGAATTAATCAACACATGCATTGTAGCTGGATACAAAGTTAACCCTCAAAAATCAATAGCATTCCTATACACAAACAAAAAAACTGAGAGAGAAATTAAGGAAACCATACCTCTTTCACCATAGCATCCAAGAAATTAAAATATTTAGGAGTCAATCTAACAAAAGAAGAGATATAGTCAATGAAAACTGCAGTACTCTGAAAAAAGAGATTGAAGAGAATCTTAATAAATGGAAATATATTCCTTGCTCATGGATAGGAAGAACCAACATTGTGAAAATGGCCATACTACCAAAATTGTTGTACAAAATCATTGCAATTCCCATTAAAATAGTATTAGCATATCTCACAGATCTAGAGAAAACATTCTTTAAAATCACTTGGACCTGGAAGAGACCTAGAATAGCAAAAGCAATCCTGGGCAACAAAGACAAATCAGGTAGAATCACAATACCTGACCTGAAATTATACCACAAATCTACTGTAATAAAATCGACTTAGGGGCTGGGGGTATAGCTCAGTGGCATAAGCGCTTGCCTGGCAAGCTCAAGGTCCTGAGTTCGATCCCCGGTACCGGAGGGGGAAAAAAAAAATCGACTTGGTAATGGTTAAAAAACAGACCTGAGGATCAATGGGACAGACTGGAAGAAACAGTCACAACCACAAACACACTCAGCCACCTAATCTTTGATAAAGGGGCCAAACAAGCTCACTGGAAGAAAGATAGCCTCTTTAATAAATGGTGCTGGAAAAACTGGCTTGCCACTTGCCAAAGACTGAAAATAGATGCAAGTCTATCATCATACACCAAACTCAAGTCAAAATGGATCACAGATCTCAACATTAGAACAGAAACACTAAATCTATAGGAAGAGAAAGTAGGTAAAAATCTGGAAGACATAAGGGTAGGCAGAGACTGCACTAACAAAAACCAAACTGCATGGGAAATACTTCAAAGAATCAATAACTGGGATCTTACTGAAAAGTTTTTGCACATCTAAAGAAATCACTAGCAATGTAAAAAGAAAACCCACAAACTGGAAAAAATTTTAGCTGGCTGTCCCTTGGACAAAGGCCTTCTATCTAGAACATATAAAGAATTAAGAAATGTGAACTTTCTGAAATTCAAAGACCTAGTCCTAAAATGGACATCTGAAATGAATACACATTTTTCAGATAAAGAAATACAAATGGCAAATAAATATATGAAAAATGTTCAACATCATTAGTCATTTGAGAAATGCAAATTAAAGCAATGTTGAGATTTCATCTTACTCCAGTAAGAATGGCAAGCATTAAGAAATCAACCAATAACAAATGCTGGCAAGGCTGTGGAGACATAGGAACTCTTCTCCACTGCTGGTGGGAATGCAGACTGGTGAAACCACTGTGGAAATCAGTTTGGGGATTCCTCAGCAAACTAGTTCTAGAGGCCCCATTCAATAGTTCCCAATTATTGCCTTTCTGGGTATTTTCCCAGAAGATCTGAAAACATCATATCACAGTGATATACAATTTGTAATTACTAGATCATGGAAGCAACACAAATGTCCATCCACTGAGGAATGGATAAAAAAGTTATATTTTTATATAATGGAATATTACTCAGCTATAAAGAAAGATAAAACTAGAGGCTTTTATAGGTAAATGGTCCCCACTAGAGACCATACTCATAAGTGAAATAAATCAGACCTGCATGTGTAAGCATCATATTGTCTCACTAGTGTAAGAACCTTAAAGAGTGAATAAAAATTAGGAGGTATGATAAACATTCTGAAACAAAAGGAAACTGCTCAAAAGTAAAGAACAACTGGGATGAGGGAGAGGAGAAAAGAAAGCGGGGAAAACTATGTATATATGTATATACAATGTAGCTAACATAGTTCCACTATGACTTATCACTTTAATGAAAGGAACAGTTAAGGATTCATTATTTGATCAATCTTGCATGTCTGTATTTGTTTTCCTGAGTAACCACTTTGAAGTTATCAATATGTAATGCGGCAACTACTGTTAATTTCCTGTCACCTTGTCTGTAATTCAGTATTGTTTGTATTGTTCTTGTGCTGTTTTGTAAATGGATGTCTGTTTGTTAATATGTTTTTCTTCTTTTATTTTGTAAAATGAAAGAAAGGATGGGAAGGAGGGAGGGAAGAAAGAAAAAGGAAAAGAAAGAAAGAGACAAAACTAGGAGATTCAAGTATGTCAAAAAAAGGTTTGTGGAGTTAGAGGTTTATTTTTAGTAAATGTGTCTTTGGTTATTTTGAGAGCTTGTTTGGAGGTTCTAGCACGGGAGCGCAGCTACTCGTGTACCCTTGACTGAGGAGTGGTCCTCCTCTATCGGGCGTGGTCATCCTCTTTGACCAAGCGTGTGGCTTCAGGAGGGACGCACATGGAGCATTGAGAGAGGAAGGGGACACCAGTCTAGCCAGCCAGATCAGTCGAATCAACCCTGGCAATCAATGGGGTGACAGATGTCACAGCCAGATCGCCCTCACATCTGGTTATTTTAAATTTTTACTCTTGTAGGTATGGCTGACCCTAGGCTGTTCCTTCTGACCCTCCTTACAACCAAAGGCTCTAACACTTGACTCAGAAACCCTCAGTCACCCCTCCCCAGGTCCTACCTCCCCCTCTGGTCTGTCAGCAGTGGTTCTTCTTTATTTTCCTCCTATGCTGAGGATGCAAACAGGACAGTCACCGCTGCTGAGTAAGGTTTTCTGTCTTCCCCTCCCCTCCTGGAAAGCTGTTTCCATTCTTTCCATTCTATTCTCTCTCCCACTGACTAATTTTTGTTTTGTTTTTTGAGTCAAAGTATTACTTTGTAGTTCAGGTTAGCCTCAAACTCATGGTGATCCTCCTGCCTCAGCCTTCTGAGTGCTGGGATTACAGGTGTGTGCCACATACCTGGCTTCTCCCCTCTTTTTAATCCCTTTTTCTTTCCTTTTCTCTCCCCGCTCCCCCCAGTCCCCTTCCCATTTGAACAAGTTCTTTCTACTTCCCAAAATCTATCCTCCATTTTGCTCATTTTTTACTTTGAGACAGCATCTGGTGGATCACTAAATTGACCAGGCTGGACTCAAACTTACAAAACTTCTGTCTTGGCCTTGCAGAGTACTGGGATTACAGGAGGCCTCTGCCACCACAACCAGTCCTTTTTTCTTATAAATGCAAAAAAAACCTTGGCAAATTTATTTTATTTTATTTTAAAGACAAAAGAATGTAGACGTATAAACCTGAATAACACACAAACAATACAGGAAATACAAAGTTATAGAGAAGGTAGTAGGGAATTAGCGCTGGGTGCTGCGTTACCTAATGTTATCTTCGCATTTCTTACTCAGTTACACAGATGATGGCTCGTTCAATTAATCAGTTTTCTCCACCCTCATCTCAGTTGTTCTACCACCCAATCAGTCATCTTCCCCCTGATAATAACTGTACTTTTGGGTTTATTTACTCCCTCGGACTCTCACCTTGGGAAGAGACACGGCTGCTTCAAATTATGCTGTAACACATATGGGTGTGTACACAAATTGCTATGGCAGGAGGTGGAAAAGCACCCATGCTAAAAGATGGTAGATAGGCAGGGAACCAAGTTCACTATGGTGAAGCCCCCACTGACAAGCCCTCAAGGCCATCAGGGGTCCAGTTGAGTCCATGGGGTTACCCAGCAAACCACCAGGCTTCGCCTCGATACATCATGTCTGGAGGTCCAGTTGAGTCCTCAGGGTTGACCAAGCAGACTGCCAGGCTCCGCCCCAGTGAGGCTCTGCCAGGGGCCTGGTCTAGTCCACGGGGTCACCCCCAGTGGACTGCCTGGTTCCACCCTGTCGCTGTGCTGCCGGGGGCCAGGTCAAGCCCACCGGGTGCCCTCAGCAGACTGCCTGGCTCTGCCCCATCGCCGCGATGCCCGAGGCCCCGTCCAGGTCTTCAGGGTTCTCTTGTAGCCTGGAGGGACACCCCTCCCCCCTCAGGCTACTGAGCTCCCTGTCCAGGCCCTCGAGTTCCCTTATAGGCCGCTAGTGTCTCCATGAAGGCCGCCTATGACTCTTTGGAGGCTGTCCCCACCCAGTAAGGGAACCAGGTCTGCACCCTAGTTCCAGGTCTTTGCCTCCTCCCACCTCCCAATCTCCAGTGTTGCCATTCCCCGCCCCTTGCAGCTGGGCATTGGGCACACTTATGATGCTGGGCACAAGGGCGTGAGGTCTCCCCCACCTGTGCTCACTGTGGTAGTCCAGGGTGTGTACTAAGTTTAGTTATTAGTTCTAGAAGAGAGTTGGAGGATTTTCTCAGGTCTGCTGTGTAGAGTATGTTGTTGTCTCTCGGGCTCCCAGGCTGCTGCTTTTCATGTAATTTGTTGCTATGGGTTCATACAAGGTTCATATATGTAAGCAGTATGGAAACTCTCTTGGTGCTCATAATAGCAGTTTAGGGTGAGTCCTGAAGCCCATAGAATCAGCCCCTTGCTGTCAGGGATACGTGTTGAGTGCTCAGGCCACCAAGACTCAAGGTGTTCAGAGAGGGAGTTCAAGGTGGGAGCTGAAGCCCAGTGACTCAGCTCATGCTTTCTGCTTGGTGTTGGAGTGAGGAGGGCCTGGGGCCATGTGATCCACCTCCATCTGCAGCTATCTCTTACTGCTGTGCTCCAGTTCCCGTTTGTTCTTTGGCCCTGGAGTTGCTGCCAATGCTCGCTGCTGCTCTCTGCTGGTAGTTGCTCACACAGTGGAGAGGTAGGAGGCCACAGCCTCGGGGCAACTGTAGAGCTGGGTGTGGTGGGCTGTGTACTGGTTGCTTTGACTCTGCCTGCCTGCAGGTGCTGATTAGAAATGTTGCTGCAGGGTGGGGATTCTATTTTAGTGGCTGTTGTAACTTCTCATCCTCACACTGGGTTCTACAACACCTCCCAACCGCCATTGCCTCTTTTCCTGGCTGTGCTTTCTCCTCTCCAGTCCTGGACCAGCTCTCGGAACTCCGCTCGGGAGGCTCCCGTGAGCATGAGTCTCCGAAGCTGAAGCTGTGAGCGCCGTGCCGGAACAAGGGAGTCGGCCAAGGGTGTGTTCGGAGCCGTGACTCCTTCCTTCTCTGAACCTTGGCAAATTTTCACCACAGATCTTAGTCCTGGATACTGCTGCTCACTGCACAGTGTAGTAGGGGGGCTGATTCTAGTCTCCTCTCACAAACTGATTATAAAATCCAATGTTAGACTGGTGTGGTGACACACACATGTGGTCCCAGCTCTCAGGAGGCTGAAGCAGCAGGATCTCAAGTTTAAACCCAGGCTGGGCAATTTAGCAGCTTAACGAGACCCTGTCTCAAAAAAATGTTTTTTTCTGTCTTCTTTGACAGAGAGAATGTAAGGGGGAATACATGCTGGTGACAGCCTGATAGACAGCCTACATCTAGTTTAAAATCTCTGTTTCAGAGTCGAGTGTAGTGGTACATGCCTGTAATTGCAGCACTTGGCAGGCTGAGGCAGGAAGATTGCCACAAATTGGAGGCCAGCCTGGGCTACATAGTGAGACCGTGTCTCAAACAAAGCAAAATAAATCTCTGGTTTGGGTTCAGGTTTGATGGCAAATAAGGCCTAAAAAAATGCTTACATGACTGCTTTTCCCAGCTTCATGGCATCCAGGACCCGGCCCCACTTTAGCATATGACGGAGGGTCTCACAGTTGATCTTCAGTGTCACTTATGGAGGTGGCTCATCTTCTTTTGGGTAAAGGAAGTCCAATGCTTGGTCACATCCACAGTGCTGCAAGGACACAGAGGGGGCAAAGGGAAGGTGAGTCGGGAGGACTAACCCAGCAGCCCTGCCCCCCTCCATCCTAGCTTTGCAGTCACTAGCAACTAGGACCTCATAGGTGGCCAAAGGATGCCTTGGGTGGAGAGTACTTCAATAGGAAGAATAAAAAACATCTTCCTCCTCTTTGATGTGTTTCAAAAAAGTGGAAAGGTCGGGCCTAGCTTCGATCACCCCTTTAAAATTCATCCTCAAAAACTGAGACTCTTGATCCCCAGACCCTCAAAAGCACTGAATGACCTTCTTTTGCACCTGCATATGGACCACCTACCCTCTGGGAGACAGTAACACATGGTTCCCCGAGGAAAGTATAAATTATAACACCGTCCTTCAACTGGATTTAGTTTACTATAAAAAAGATGATAAGACCAGATAGTGCCCTCAAACCCTTGGAATGGTCACCTGGGTCCTCTATAAGACAGGTGAGAAGAAGCGAAGGAAAAAGGTAACAGAGAAGAAAACAAGGTGAAGCCCTGGACCTGCCCTTCAGGGAACCCACCTGCCACCCCAGCGCTCCCAGGATGCTCAGATGTCTTGTTACAAATGTAGAGCCAGGGTATTTTCACGGAAAATAAAGGACGTATTGTCTGTCCTTGCCAGAATAATGGGAAGCCACCCAAGGCCTGTCCTATATGTCAAAAAGATCACTGGGTATCAGAATGTCCCTGGAGACAAAGGTCCTTGGGGCCAAACCTTCCTTCTAGGAGGTCCAGAGCTCATGGGATGAAAGGGCCTTGGGGCCTCCTCTCCTAGCTCCCTCCACCCAGAGCATCATGTTCACTTGAGAGCCCCAGTTTGCTTTAACTATTAAAGGGCACAGTGTTGACCTCCTTCTCCATACTAGAGCCAGAACTTCAGTTCCTTCTAGTCCTAACCACCTGTCTTCTGTGAGCACCACTATTAAAGCAGTGTCAGGGCTGGGCGTGATGGCACACACCTATAATCCCAGCACTGAGGAGGCAGAAGCAGGAGGACTGCTTCAAATTCAAGGCCAGCCTAGGCTACCTAATGAGTTCAAGACCAGTCTGAACTGCATAGTGAGCTCCTATCTCAAAACAAACAAACAAAAACCCAAAGATATCAGAAGCCAGGCATAGTGGTGCATGCTTGTATTTCCAGAATAAAGAGAGAATAAACTATCAGGAAGACCAGTGACCAGGCACTTTTCCTGACTCCTGAACTTCAGCTGGAGTAAATTTTTCTTTAACATGCCTTTCTGATAATGCTTAAGAGCCCTACCAACTTACTGGAGAAAGACATCTAGCCCAATTAAATACCACCATACTTATGCCTCCAGGACAGCTACTCTTGTCTGCCAGTGGTAAAAACAAAAGTTAACCCTGAGGTATGGGCAACCCAGGGAGACATAAGACAGAATGCTGCCCTGGTACAAATTCACCTCAAAGAGCTGAACTCCTTCCCTACTGTTATAAACAGCTGAGATAGATAGAAATACTATAGGCAGTCAGACAGGGCTGGCCCCTCGAAGAAGCCAACATAGAAGGTAAGATACCTGTGGGCCAGACCTCAAGATGGAAGACTAAACAAATGCATCCACATACCTCCCCAGGGATGAACAGCAGGGATTGATATTCTAAATAGGTAGCTACCACCTTGAAGAGTCCTGACCTAACCCTTACGGGAAAAGCCCCGCTCTGCATGCCCGCTTGTTACGTGACTCGCGTTCCCATTTGATCCCAGTCCACTCAGTCTTACCTGGACAATTATACCTGTAATCTTATTGGCGGACCATAGTTTTGTCCACTTCCCCTACCTTGGACCCGCCTCACCTCATGGTTTTTCCCTATAAAAGTCCCTGACAAAGACAGAGTCGGGGGTAACCCACTCGGGCCCCCCTTCTGTCCCCCTCTTGGATAGAAGCTTTCTTTCTCTCAATAAATATATTCTGCTCTTAACCTCCGTTGTTCCTAAAATTCATTCTTCGGTTTTAGAGAACACAAACTTGTCTGATATCATTCAGGTTGAGATATTTATTTTCCTGTATCACTACCACAGACAATACCCTCTAACGCCTGATACAAAAAGGGGGCCATAGTCTCCAGTCAGAAGGCCTTCTCGGACCCTATAATAGCCCCCATCACACCCTCATCTTGGACATAAAAACCCTAAAGAGAAATAGAGGCTAGTTCAAGGCTTCTGATTGATAAGAAAGTGGTACTACCAGTACACATGTTGGTCCTAATCCTTACACTGTATCATCTCAGATTCCAGGAGATGCTAAATGGTTTACATTCTTAGACTTGAACACGCAATTTTTCATACTTCCCTTCACCCAGGCACACAATTCCTCCTTGGTTTTAAAGACTTTGCTGGTCAGTCTACGCAACTGATAAGGAAAGTTTTACCTCAGGGGTTCAGAAATAGCCCCATTTGTTTAGACAGACCCTAACTAGAGACCTGTCTTCCTTTGAGAATCCACAGGCTGAGGTCATCCAGTCTCTACAGCCAACAGATGATAACCTATCCTTGCTCTGCCTCAAAAAATTTCCAGTCAGCACACTCAGGCCCTGTTAAGTCTTCTGACAAAATAAATTATAAAATGTCCCATACAGCTCAACTTTGCTGCCCCTCTGTAAGACGGTTGAACCTGGTCCTATCCAAGAATACCCAGAGACTGGGAGAGCACAGTGAGCCTACTTCTGCATTTCTACTTCCTAAATAAAGACAATTAGGGGAATTTAAAAAAAAATCACTGGTTTCAGTCAACTATAGAGCCCGGATGTAGAAAAATAACATGGCCCCCGTAGAGACACAAAATTAAAAACAAGGTACTGTATTTTTAAAAACTTGTCAAGATATTCTTGTACCTCACATAACATTACCCACTGAGATAAAATTAGAAGAGGGCCTCGGCCTCAATTCTCCAATCAACAAATACTCCTGCAGGACAAAACTGCCAGCCTACAAGGCAGGTTGTCTCGACCTTCTAAACCTTCTCGTTGTTTCTCCAACCTTTGTGGGAACCAGCCTATGAGTTTGTCCCCAACCCGGTGGCGAACAAGGAAGAAAAACAAACAGACACAGAGCTTAGAATGTGGGGACCAGGGGGCTCTCGCCTCTCAGGAAAAGAGCCCTGAGCGCTTGGCTCACCTCACTTTTGTTCACATAGATGCGGGGAGCCGGGAGCAAGGAGCGGGGAGCGAGCAATTAGAGAGGCACAAGATTCATCCGCCTTGCATGAGCTCTAGCATTTGCCCAGATAGACAAGCAGCTCTCAGCTATGCCGACTCCCCCCACATCGTGCGGCATACCAGCCGCCCACGGAGTGCAGCATGGTGCCTTCCTCCTTCACACTCACAGAGGTCGGGTGGGCCTCGGTCGTCATGATCTGTTCTCCTACGGACCTGATGGACACGAGACCCGTACTGGGGTTCCTTGGACTCTCCCTCGGTAAGGTCTCCTTCCAATATAACTGACACATGATGAAGACGGTGGGAGACCTCACTGGGAACATTGAACAAAAGGTCCTAGGTACCATGAATACCTCCACTTCTCTCTCTGGTAGGGAAAAAATCATAACTGTTCAAGCACAGAAACAAGATCCATATCGAAACCTAAGTGACAGTGGTAACCATAGCTGAGGATATTTCTTCCAACGTTTGTCGAGGAGACAAGACATTACCTGATCTCTGAGTTTTCTGTTTTCACTCTTACCACCCCAAACACTACATATCAGCCCCCTCACCACTGCACTGTGGAAGACCCCTTCTCTGGACAGAGATGGCTGGTTTTCTGGAGCCATACTCTCCTCCACAGGACCATGGTGATGCTGGGATCCCACACCTCGCCCACTGACTTGGCTCACACTCCAGCTTTAGGTTTGCCTGGCTACAGGACACAGCCACCAGTATCTCCCTCACAGTCACCAACCTCTGTGTCCTCTGCGGAGGTTCGGTTCATACCGCCTTTCTTAAAGAGGGGAAGATACACTGCTGCCAGGGGACTCCCTGACAGCAATGCTCGGCCAGTCCATCTCCCCAGCGTCCAGATTCATTGCTAACGTGGGCTCCTTCCTGGAACTCTCTTAACCAGTGTAGGTTCAAGACCTCCCTCTCTAAGTGCCCCCAGGGTGAGTCTGGGCCAGGTCAACCTGCAGCATGCATGTTGTTTTTCTTGTAAGACAAAAGATATTAATGTGTGAGTTGTTTTTGCTAAACTAAAACCTCAGTATTTGGCTTTATTTGCAGTGTTGGCACTTTACGATTAATAAGTGGGTTTTAGGGTACAGTTTGGGCTCTCCTTTTTAAAAGGTTCATTGTTGGGCTGGACCTTTTGTGACCCTTCATACTTATATGTAAATTTTTTTTTCTCATACATGCAATTTTTTTGTCCAAGTTTGTTTTCTTTTATAAGAAAAAAATTTTTTTTGTCTTTTTTTTTTTTTTTTTGGGACCGGGGATCGAACTCAGGGCCTTAGTGCTTAGCGGCAAGCACTTAGCCCACTGAGCTGTACCTCCAGCCCAAAAATAAATTTTTTTTTTTTTTTTTTTGGCAGTACTGGGGATCGAACTCAGGACCCTGCGCTTGCTAGGCAGGCGCTTATTCCACTGAGCTACATCCCCAGCCCTTTTTTTGTCTTTTTGAGACAGGGTCTCGCTATGCAGTTCAGGCTGGCCTTGAGCTCACTGTGTAGCCCAGGCTGGTCCTTAACTCACAACAATCCTCCTGCCTCAGCCTCCTGAGTGCTGGGATTATAGGTGTGCACTACCATGCCTGGCTTTTAAAAAATTTTATTGGTACACTGTTTTATGTTTGTTGGAACCAGGAATCGAACTCTGGGCCTTGTGCACTCCAGGTGCTGTGCCACTGAGCTATATCCGGACCCCCCAAGACACTTTATTTTTTGTCTTTTTGAGACAGGGTCTCGCTATGTAGTTCAGGCTGGCCTTGAGCTCACTTTGTAGCCCAGGCTGGTCTTGAACTTGGAGTGATTCTCCTGCCTCAGCCTCCCAAGTGCTGAGATTACAGGCGTGTACCATCACGCCCGCGCCCGAGACACTTTAGGTGCATGTACTGAAAACATTCATCCGAGAGAATCTGTGCCCTGCTGCTTGTTTTCTGCATCCCCCCACCCCACCCTCAACCGCTCTCGCCTCCTTATTTACGGAGCTTTGTTTCCACTTTTTCCTTCTTTTCTCATTATTTTTTCCTTTCCTTTTCTTCCTTCTCCCCTCCCCACTTCCCTTCCCTTTGTAACAATTTCTTCCTGTTTCACAATATGTATTATTCACGTTGGTTCTTTTTTAAAATCAGATTTTACTGGTATGCTTTAGATCTGCATAACGGTCACATTCATCATAGAGAATTTGTGCCTGAACATGATCTAACTTGTTTTTCTCCCATTTTCCTACCAAAAATTTTTATTACAGAACATGAAGGAATAGAAAAATGAAAAAGAACAGGAGGGTTGGGAAAGTGTCCTGCATGTTGGGACTGTTTGGCACAGTGAGGGATTGTCCCACTGTAGAAGTCAGTGGCACTGGGTGAGACATCGAGCCTGAAGCAAAGAAGGGTCACAGATAACCCATGACTTGGGGCTAAATAAAGTGATTGGACACATTTAACTCCCTATTTCTAAAATCCCATTGAAATGGTAAGGAAGACTTTTTTTTTGAGACAGGGTTTCACTATGCAGTTGAGGCTGGCCTTGAACTTTGTAGCCCAGGCTGGCCTTGAACTTACAGGGATCCTCCTGTCTCAGCCTCCCAAGTGCTAGGATTACAGACGTGCACCACCATGCCTGGCTCAAAAAAGGTATTTTAAAAGTTAAGATAGCATAAATTCGTAAGGGTTTAAATAATAGAAGAGAAAAACTGTAACCAAAATGGAATTGGACTTCTTAGAGTAATATCAGAAGCATATAGACAATAGAACAATAAAAAATTTTGGGGAAAATAATTTCTAAACAAAGATTCTCTTGCCTCCCATCTGCTATGGTTTGTGCTTAGATGTCTCCCCCAAAGCCTCACGTGGTCATAGGAGGGGATTTTTCAGAGGTGGATTTACAGTGTGTGGTGCTGGGTTTGATTCATGGGGCCATGCTAGGCTCCAGGGCAGCAGGATGAAGGGTGTGAGTGCGGCCCACCTTGAATGGTCTGTGTAAGAGATGGGGTTAGAAATCTGTGGTCGCCTCTTGCCTACCTGCTTGCTGTAGGCTGTGTCTCCTCTGTGAGACCCTTCTGCCCTGCCACCCTGCCTTGGAGCCAGCCAACTCTGAGCTGAAACCCCTGCAAACTGTGAGCCAAATAAAGCTTTCCCCTTCAATTTTGGGTGTCTGGTATTTTGTCTCAGTAGGAAGAAAAGGAACTCAGACACCATCCTAAATTTTCAAGTTTTGTAGGCATATGTGTTCTCAAAAATTTTTGCCTACCATTTACCCTTTCTTAAAATAAAGGAATAAACTGAAACAAAAAACCTTATACATAATCTGTAGAAATTAATACAGTATGATACTGGCGCAAAGATAGTCAAAAGATCAGTGAAACTGTATCAAGGGCCCAGGCACAAATTCTAGTATTATAATATCTTAGCTTTATCTTTATGAGGGTAGGAAAAAGGATTTTATTTGTAATGGCCCAAGTACCCAGCTGCTTGCTAGACTGACCCCATGCTTGACCCCTGATTCACCTCAAACAGCTAAAATCATGTACGGTAACATAATTATTGTTTAAAGGTTCCTTGTTCTTTCTCAGAAAGAATTCAAAGAGCATTGCCTGTTCCTGCCAGAAACAGGACAGTTACCCAAGCATAACATTCCTGCTACACCTGTGTATTCATTGTGGTTTCTGTCTTTATAAGCCCTGCATACAATGGGCTCGGGGCTCTCACTTCTCAGCCATGAAACAGAGGCGTGAGTGGGGGCCGTTGGGCTCAACTATTAAAAGTGCTACTAAATTCTAATTTGGCTGTTTGGGAGTTTATTGTTCTCGGACCTGTCCCATTATTCATTCAGAAAAAAAAATCGACTCCTTTGACTATATCAAAATTTTTAGCTGGGTGTGGTGGTGCGTGCCTGTAATCTCAGCACTGGAAGACTGAGGCAGGAAGATTGTTGTGAGTTTGAGACCAGCTTGGGCTACAAAATGAGTTCAAGGCCAGCCTGAACTACATAGCTGGACCCTGTCTCAAAAAAAAAAAAAAAAAAAAACTAACAAAATGAAAAACAAAATTTAAAAAATTTCTGTTAGAACAAAGAACACTATAAATAGGATAAGATAAACTAATGATAGGAAAAAGCAATTGAAATATGCATAACAGGTAATGAAATAGTGTTCAGAATTACAAATCAAGAAGAATGAAAAATACCCAGTACGAAAGTAGGCAAAACATTGAAACAGGCAGTTCACAGAAGAGGAAGTCCAAGTGGCCCAGAAGCACTTTTCATGGAAACATAAACACAGCATTGAGGTCCTATTTCACATGCACAGATTAGCAAAGGTTAAAATGGCTTATTATAAGTGTGCGCAAGAATGCAGGTTGGAACTCTTACAGGAACACAGCTCGAGATAACAACCGCAGAGTCAGTGTGAACTGAAATTAGCACATCGTGCATAGTCCAGTAAAGATATGTGAAGTCCCAAGTGCTGTGGGACCCGCAGATCTACTTTTAGGAGTATCACCCGGGAGAAACACACATACACAAACTTGTTGATTTTCAAGTTGTTTGCAACAATGGCAAAAGAAATAATTTGTGACCAACTGT
Source organism: Dinomys branickii (assembly GCA_004027595.1). Taxonomy (NCBI): domain Eukaryota; kingdom Metazoa; phylum Chordata; class Mammalia; order Rodentia; family Dinomyidae; genus Dinomys; species Dinomys branickii. The sequence goes on along the minus strand of PVLD010006866.1, from coordinate 20,314 downwards.
AGGAAAATTCACACTTACATATTCTTGTAATTTATATGATACAGACAGCAGTTCAAGTGAACAAACTACATCTAAGGGGATAAATATGATTCAGTTTCAAACCAGTGAAAAACAGTGGGAGTGCTGTAAAAAGTTGAATTGCACATTCCCAGCCAAGGTCAAACAAGGTGACACTTTCTTACACCAGCTCTCAGATTATAAGCAAGTGTCCTTTTCACTGTCTAGTTAGTACCATGTTTTCACATTTTTGTTGTTGATTTTGCTATGTGAAATGAGGCTAGCGAGCTGTGGTAGCACATGCTTGTGATCCCAGCCCTCTTGGGATGCTGAAGCAGGAGGATCACAAATTTAAACCCCAGCCAATCCCAGCATTCAGGAGGCCGAGACAGGAGGATTGTTGCATTGGAGGCCAGCCTTGGCTACAAAGTGAGCTCAAGGCCAGCCTGAACTGCACATGAGACCCTGTCTCAAAAAGACAAAAAACAAAACAAAACAAACACCAAGTTTAAGCCCAGGTACCTTGGCAACTTTGCACAGCCCTCTCTCAGAAAGGCTGGAGAAGCCGGGCCTGGTGGCGCACGCCTGTAATCCCAGCATTTGGGAAGCTGAGGCAGAATTGTTGTGAGTTCGAGGTCAGCCTAGGCTACAAAGTGAGTTCAAGGCCAGCCTGAACTGCATAGCAAGACTCTGTCTCAAAAAAAAAGGCTGGAGATGTAGATCAGTGCAAAAGCCCCAGTAGAAAGAAAAGCAGGTGGGGGGAGGAGGGGAAGAGGGGAAGGGAAAGAAGTGCTGAGGTGCTGTCTAGTGCTCCCAAGTGCAAGTGGTGATTGCCCTGTGGAGACAATACCTGCGCTAGGTAAGTTTCTTCTGGGCACCAATTATAATGTTGGCAGAGGTCAATGTCAGGGTTTTTGCTTTTTGTTTTGAGCTAGGGTCTCACTGTATAGTTCAGGTCAGGTTGGCCTTGAACTCACTTAGTAGCCCGGGCTGGCTTCGAACTCCTTCACTCCTCCTGCCTCAGCCTCCCTGAGTGCTGAGACCACTGGTGAATTCCTTCACTCCTCCTGCCTCAGCCTTCCTGAGTGCCAAGACCACTTGCGTGCCCCACTACACCCAGCAGAGGTCAACGTTAACAAAACAACAGTACAATAAGTGAAGGGTCTTTAACACAACAAAGTTATACATTGATGAACTGCTGAAAACGTTTGAGCAGAGCCTTGTAGGATCCTAACCTTGTATTTCTCCTTAGGTCCAAGGTTCAGTATTTGCTAACTCAGTATTTAGTACCAGTACTGTGCTTTGTAAACTCTGTTCATTTAGTCATGTACTTATTGTCTGAGTCCTCTAATTAATTCTCCAGAACAGAGAGCTTGCCTGGTTTGGTTCTCTATTACATCCTCAGTGTTGATGTTGATATAGGCAAGAAAAACTCCCAACCAAAACCATACCTGGGACGAGTTGGTGTTGTTTTAAATTCAAAGAATGAATTTTAGTAATACACAGGTTAAGAGCAGAATATATCTATTGAGGGAAAGAAAGCTTCTATGAGAGAGACAGAAGGGGGTCCTAATAGGTTGCCCAGGGAACCTGTCTTTTCCAGGGATTTTATAGAGCAAAATCACGAGGAGACACAGGTCCAAGGTGGGGGAAAAATGGGAAATCACAAGGTGGCCATGAGGTGGGACAAAACTATGGTCAGCCAATGAGAATTGTTCAGGTAAAATTGAGTAAATTAGGGATCCAATGGGGAAGCGAGTTACATAGCAATTGGGCATGAATACAGGACAGGGCCTTTTCCTGTAGGGGGCGGGGTCAAGGACTCTTCAAGGTGATGCTATCTATTTAGAATACCAATAGCTGGTGTCCATCCCTAGGGAGGTCGGTGGGTATGTCTGTTTAATCTTTTGTTTTGAGGTCTGGCACACAGCACGTATGGCTCCATTTGCAAGGTATCTTGGCTTCCATACTGGTGCCTTCGACACACTGGCTCCTTCGAGGGCCTGGCCCTGTCTGACTGCCTGTATATTTCTATTTAACTGAGCTGCCTACAACAACATGGTTGACATTCACTTAATTTTTGTTAAATAAATAACTGGAAGGATGAATAATGAATAGGTGAACACTCACCTAACTTGCTTTTTCTAGTTCTAAACAAAGGTGGTAAAAAGAAAAGCTTGCACACGGCTGTAACCTTAGCATGTGGGAAGCTGAGGCAGGAGGAGCTTGAGTTTGAGACCAGCCAGGGCTATCTAGTGCGCTGAATCTGAGGCCAGCTGGGACTATATTTAGCACACTGAGTGGGCCAGCGCAGATTACATTTTGAGAACTTTTCTCAAAAAATCAAAGATGGGGGGGTAGTAAAAATAAAAAATAAAACCTTAATTTAAAAATACTTGTGTGCTGGATTACAGGTGTGTGCCACCCTGTGCAGCTCTATCACGTGAGCACCCTAGTATAATCCAGTTTTAAGAGACTTCTCTTGGCCCGTCAGGGTAAAGGGCCTCCAGAATTGCGGTGCACAGTGGCAGGCACCGCATCTGTCCTGGAAGAGCGCCTTTTCAAAGGGAGGAGGCGGCTCTGAAGCTGCAAGTTTTGTAATCATCTCCACTTCTACAAATAAAGGAGAGAGAGAGTCCTGGAGTGGACTCTAGAGCGAGATTATAAGCGTACTCCCAGCGCTCCTCAACTGGAATTTCTCCATTGGTCTGTTTGCTTTTGTTGCTGTTGGACTGTTGTTGCTCTTGTGGTTGTCTTGATTTTTTCAAGTCTTTAAGAACAAATCCTGAACCGGGTGTGACTAGCGCATGCCTGTAATCCCATGTTATAGTTGATACACTGTATCAACTTGGGGAGTCTAGAGATTTGGCTGAGTGACTCAGCAGGAAGCCAGGGTGCTTACTTTGTATACATCCTGAGCCTGTGGAAGAGGAGGGCATGGAGATTGTGTGAGAGCTACACGCCCCCTGGGTGGGGGTAGGCTGTTTACAATGTAAAGGAGGGAAAGAGGCTGCTTGTCCGCCATTCCTCCCTTTTGCTGGTTGTTTTTGCTGTGCTCTGCTGCCATGAACGTTTGCCCTCTGCCATGTGCCTCTCTGCCTCTGAACCAGCCAAGTATGGACTGAAACCTCCACAAACTATAAGCTAAATAAACCTTTCCTCCCTTTATTTTGGGTGTTGGGTATTTTGTCTCAGCAATGAGAGAAAAGTAGGTGTTGGGTATTTTGTCTCAAGCAGAGAAAAGTAACGAAGATATCCCAGCACTGGAGAGGCTGAGGCAGAAGGATTTTTGCAAGTTCGAGGCCAGCCTGGGCTATAAAAGGAGCTCAAGCCCAGCCTGAACTGCATAGTGAGACCCTGTCTCAAAAAGACAAAAAAATTAAAGAACAAATCTTACAAAATTGAAAGAGTTTATGGCTTGTCTTCAAGAGCATCAAAAAGCCAGGTGCGGTGGCGCACGCCTGTGATCTCAGAGCTTGGGAGGCTGAGGCAGGAGGATCATTGTGGAGTTGGAGGCCACCCTGGGCTACAAAGTGAGCTCAGCTAGCCTGAACTGCATAGCGAGACCCAGTCTCAAAAAGACAAAAAAAAAAAAAAAAAAAAAGAAAAGAGAATCAAAGAAAGCTGAGTGTGGTGGTGCACACCTACAATCGAAGCGCTCGGGAGGCTGAGGCAGGAGGAGGATCACTGTGAGAGTTTGAGGCCAGCCTGGGCTACATAGCCAGACCCTGTCTCAAAAAAGAAAAAGAGAAAAGTAAAAGCATGTGCCATTGCTCTGCTTGTTGGTTTTCCGAAGGAGCATGAGCTCCACCAATAAGGTGGTAGCAGCATTAGAGCAGGAACCAAGAGACTTGCCTCCAGGAAGGAAGCCTGCAGAACCAGCATGCACAGCAGCTGTGCTAACTTCCGAAACTCACACAGACTTAATACCACCCCAAGCAGAACACCAAGAGCGTGCTCCACAGACCTAGAGGAAATGATCCTAAAATTCAGACAGAACCAGCAGAGACCCAGAGCTGCAAAAGCAATCCCAGGTGACAAAAGCAAAGCAGGAGGCATCACAAGCCCAGATCTAAAGTTCTGTTGCAAAGCTGCTGTGATAAAAAAGGCATGGTACTGGTACGAAACAGACCTAAGAGTCTATGGGAGGGAGCAGGGGAAGCAGAAACAGCTGCAGATGCGTTCAGTTATTTGACCTTGGCCAAAGGTGCCAAAAACATGCTCTGTAGGGAAGACAGCCTGTTTAATACATAGTGGCGGGGCAAGTTGATCTCCACATGCAGAAGACTGAGTCTAGGCCTGCATGTCTCACCATGTATTAAACTACAATCAAAGTGGATCAAAAACATACATGTTAAAACAGAAGCACTTGATCTGCTGGAGATAAAACAGGTAAAACTCTTGAAGACATAGGCCTAGGCCAGGACTTTTTGAACACAGCCCCCTCCCATGGCACAAGAAATAATACTAAGAATTAACAAATAGGATGAGATGAAAATTTAAAGATGTGTACATCAAAGGAAAGAACCGGCCGATTGAAGAGACAACCCACAGAATGGAAAAAACATTTTGCCAGCTATGCCTTGGACAGAAGACTAACACCTCGAATACACTAGAAAGAACTCAAAAAGATTAGACCAGCACAAATAAGTGACCAATAAAAAAACAAACAAATGAGAAACCAAAATGAGCAGACACTTTTCAGAAGTGTCTTAATGGATCAAGTACACAGGGCCACTAAATGCATGAAACAATGTTTGATATTGCCGGCCATTAGAGAAATGCAAAATGAAACAACACTTATTCCAGGAAGAGCGGTTATCAAGAAATCCCATAGTAAGGAAAGCTGAGGAGGCTTGGGGGGGGCGGTTCTTCTGCACTGGTGGGCATGTAAACTAGTGCAGTCACTAGGGAGATTCTTCAGAAAACGGACAGTAGCTGGGTGTGGTGGACACACCTGTAATCCCAGCGCCTGGACGCTACAACAGGAGGATCTCTGCAAACTCAAGGCCAGCCTAGTTACAGAGTGAGACCTTGTCTCAAGCAACAAAAAACAAAAACAAAATTAAAAAAAATTAGAAATTCCATGTGACCCTGCTGTTCCCCTCCTAGGTATCTTGCCAGAAGAGTTAAAAAGTCACTGATGTGGACATACCCATGTTCACAACTACACAATTGATGACAGCTGAATCTTGGAAACAATCTAGATGTTCAGCAGATGAAGGGATAAGGAAAATGTAGGATTTATACACAATGGAGTACTACTCTGCCATAAAGAAGGACAAATTTGAGGCATTTATAGGTAAAGGGATGCACCAGAAGACCATAATGTTCCATGCACATATGAAGTTAAATATCTCATGGCTTCTTTTACATGAGACACCTAAGACATAAATACGGAGCAAAACAAACGATAGAGAACGGGAAGTAGGGAGATATTTTTGAAATGGGAACAAGAGCCGGAGGGAGAAGATGGAGGGGAGAGAGTGGAGAGAAAAAAAGAACGGAAACACAGGAAACAGCTTCTGTGAACGGGAGCGCGGGGGCGGGGAGGGCCAGGGGATGCCAGCAGGAATTGAGAAGTGTCGCCTACGCGTGGTGCCTCCCCGCAATCGGTGTAATCATGTACTACAACCATGCTAATAAAAAAGAGACTAATAATTTAAAAATTAAAAAGGCAGAAGCCTGGGCCAGAGCCAGGGCCAGGGCACCTGCAGGGCCGGTTGGACAAGCCCAAGTGGTCCCTAAGGCGCACGGAGCGCACCCACCCCGCCTCGTGGCCGTCGCTGTCCGTCCTCCACGCTCACCCTTAACTCCCAGCACTGCACTGCAAGCCGACCCAGGGCCACACTGCCAAACCCGAAGACCTCGTTTCTTTCTAGCTCACTTTCCTCCAGGGATAAGGGCCTTCGGCACAGTTTGACCCCGCCGGCTCCTCCCGAGCGAGCGGCCTTCTCCGGAGGGGGCTCCCTCTCCCCGCGCCTCCACGTCGGAGGCTGCTTTCCCGGCCCCCCCCCTTCCCCTCCTCCTCCTCTCTCCGCCCCGCGCCCTCACCTGCCTCGCTCTCCCTCTCCTTCCCTGCCACGAACTACCCGAACTACCCCAACAACTCACTCTAGGATTGAAAGACAACCCGGCTCTTCCCGCAGGCTTCTCCTCTGGGTAAGCCGCCGCCTGCTCCACGCCTGGCTTTGTGCGCTTCCGGAAAGTAGTCTCTAGTGCCGAGGTGCGGGACAGGGCTTCTCCTGCGGGCTCTCTAGCGCTGCGTTTTTGTTTTTGTTTTTCTCCAGCACAAGCCTCACTGAACTGTATTACCCACTTCCTCACCGCGTTTCCTTTCCTGGACGCAGGCATTACATGTTTAGCGCGATAGTCCGATGCCCACGCAGTACTTGGTGCAGACTCCGCCCTCAGCAAATACTTTGTTCTGTACAAGTGAATGGGTATAGCGAGACCTGACCATCCCGGATCCTTTTTCTCCTTTTTTTTTTTTGGTCTTATTGAGACAGGGTCTCGCCATGCAGTTCAGCCTTGGCCTTGAGCTCACTGTGTAGCCCAAGCTGGTCTCAAACTCTGAATGATCCTCCTGCCTCAGCCTCCTGATCCTTTTGTTGTGAAGACTGTAGCAATTAGATAGAAAACTGGCCAACAAGGATTCGCAGGTGTTTAGCAAGTCGTGACTGTGGTGTTGCTTCTTTGCAGTTCCCACTGGACCCCTGAGGGTAGGGCGGCTTTTGCTCCTAGAATGCTTTGCGTGTGACAGATGCTTAATATATATGATCAGACCGAATATATTTAATGTAGTAAGCAGGACAAGTGATTGATCATTCTTCTGGGTCTGTATTTAGAAGAAAAATAATGGCTATTTGGAGGACACTTGTTTTCCATAGAGCATGGAATTTGCCTTTTTGTTAATGCATCAATGCATTTTATATTAGTATTTCTGAGAGAATTCTATGCGTTCTATCATCTTGCAAATGATAGCCTGTTGGATTTTACATTTGTTTATATTACTGAATATCTGTAACTTGGAATTTTAAGTAATTCACTAAAATATTATAGTATTTACAATTTCAAAGTTCTGGCTACACATTTTTTATTCTTTAAAGCCTCTTGTTTTAAAATGCTAAGAATATGTATTTACATGTTATAAGTAAGTCTAAGTGAAGATTTAATCTGTGTGATGAAAAGCAAACGGGAAGAGATATTTACAAGCAATGCCTTGTTCTCTTTGTGTCTTGCGTCCTGGATCTGATACAGCGTCTCATTTCCAGCAGCACTGCTGAAAGGAGAAAGAACGTCAGTGGTAGCCCCTGAGATGAAGACTGAGACTTCCAGAGTCGCCAGAAGCACCCTGGAGGGTGGTTTTCTTTTTGAGAATAGTTGGAGGAAAGCAGTTTCAGAAACACAAAAATTAAGGAAAGGTAATTTCGTTTGTACTGTTATTTCCTTTAAGATAATAGAGAAAGAGTGGTTTGAATTTACTTTTTTAAAAAAAAGCCGGGAGACATTTTAACATTTCCATGATATTTATGTGAGGGTTGTATATAAACTTTCTGGAAGAGAAAACTGGAAACAAATTAAAGTTAATAAAATTCAGTGAATAGTAGAAACAAATGTTGAAGAACGACTTCTTGGGGGCTGGGGCTACAGGTAGCTCGCTGGGAGGGCACCTGTCTTTGGATTTTATCCCTAGCACCTCAAAAAAAAGGACCCCTCTCTTCAGCTGGCACACACCTGTAATCCCAGCACTTGGGAGGCTGAGGCAGGAGGATCACTCTAAGTTCTAGGCCAGCCTGGGCTACATAGTGAGACCTTGTCTCAAAAACCAAAAAAAAAAGACTACTCTGAATATTCAGTTCATTACTAATGTTGGATCATGCTTCTTTTCCTCAGTACTGTTTCCTTTTTATATACCTCAGGTTAATTTATATATATATATAAATTATTATATATAATTAATATATATTATATAAACATTTATATATATGTGCCGGGAATCAAATTCACAACCTTGAGCTTGCCAAGCAGGTGCTGTGCCACTGAGCTACGTCCCCAGCCCAATTTTTTTTTTTTTTTTGAGACAGGGTCTCGCTGGACTTAAACTCACTTTGTAGCCCAGGCTGGTCTTGAACTTGCAACAATCCTCCTGCCTCAGCCTCCCGAGTGCTGGGATTACAGGCACGCGCCACCACGCCTGGCTATAAATTTTTATATTTTAAAGCACCCAAATCTTTACCAATGCCTTGAATATATCATCTGGAGAATATCTTATCTCCTATAGTTTCTCAATAAAGACAGTATCCCCCTTTACTTTCAGGTTGTGATTGTATTTTTTGTTTATTTTGAATTGTGCCTTCGGGTTTGTTTTAGAGATAGAATTCTTGAAAATAGCAAAATTCAAACTATTTCACAGTTTTATCCCTTGCCTTGTTTTTGTGGTAGTTGGTATTGAGCCCAAAGACTTTGTACTGAGCACCCCCGAACCCCCCTTTTTACACAGGGTCTTTCTAAGCCTCAGTTGCCGAAGCCGTGGTTCAGCCGCCCAGGGTGCTGGGCTTCAGGTGTGTGCCGCTGCGTCCGTGTCCTCCCTGCTGGGAGTGTGCACTGTGCGTTTTTTTTATAGCTTTCTCATTCAGAAGATACTGGTTGGTTCATGGTCCAGCTCTCCAAATCTTTTTTTTTCCTTGGTACTAGGAATTGAACTCATGACCTCAGGCTTGCCAGGCAAGCGCTTATGCCGCTGAGCTATATCCCCAGCAGCTCTCCAAATCTAATGTTAAAAAGTGAATGTATGTCTTTGAGAAAGAGAAAATACTTTTTCCAAAAGAAGAAAAAACCCCAAAGGTTGCCAAGTAGCATTTTGATGTTTGATGTGCTAACTCCAATCTCAGTAAACACTGTGTTGCAGCGCCAGACTTGCTCAGTGAAGCTTACCAAAACAGTGCTCTGTGCTTAAAGGCCACAGGCTTTAATGTCCTAATCTGCTGTACACACTTGATGCCTTGGTTTTGTAATTTTAAAAATAATTTGATGATCTCTTTGTCTGTATGTGTGAGGTCAGTAGAAGAAGCAATATGGATACTTCAATTTTGCTATTTATAGATTTAGTATAAAATGGGGGGTGGGGCTGAGGATGTAGCTCAGTGGCACAGCACCTGCCTGGCAAGTGACAGGTCCTGAGTTCCACTCCTGGTACTCCTCCAAAAAAATTTTCACGGAGAGAAAATGAATGCCTGAGGTAAAGTGCTTTTATGTTTGCTGGAGGCATTGGCTAGAGTATGCATGAGACAGATAGGCGGAGATAAGGGACTTGTGGGTCACAGGCCCCAAACCTCCTGGGATGCATAAAGATGGAAAGATGGCAGACAGGCCCACAAGTCCAAGGCGGATCAAAACACGCTGCCTTGAAGAAGGGGCCCTGGGGCCCGTGTTCTCTTCACTGTACTCCCGTGTATTACTTTGATCCGCCCCGAGGTCTGCCATAGAGCAGACCACCCAGCCCCTGCCTGAATTCCCGCTCGGACCCACTTCCTTTGTGTTTTACCCTAAGGGCCCCAGAAACCCCCTTTTGGGGCTGGTTTTTCCTGAGACGCTCTCAGGCTGTGAGGTCGCGGTTCAGGCGGCCCCTCTGTGCTCCCTTGGAGTTTAAGCCGGGCAGCGAGCCCGAATAATCCCTCATCCTTTGCTCCACACAGTGGCCGTTAATGGGGTTCTCTCACTGTTAGCTCGGACTGCCACGTAGGTATGCCTCTTGATTATTTACTTACATGGAACAGGAAAGTGGAAAGATTCACAGTAGTAGATGATACAAGACTTTTTTGAGATACCTATTTTTTAAGATTTTTAATGTAATATAAATAGATATTAATAAAGAAAATATAAAAATTATCCTCCTTACATCTGTGACTTTTGTTTTACTTCGCTGACTCTTGAAACTGCTTTTTATTTCAATAAGATGCTAATATTCTGGCTAATTCTTTTCTTGTGTGTCTTTTTTGAGACAGGGTCTCGCTATGTAGTTCAGGCTGGCCTTGAGCTCACAGGATGGTAGCCCAGGCTGATCTCAAACTTGCAATGATCCTCCTGCCTCAGCCTCCCGAGCGCTGGGATTATAGGCATGTGCCACCACACTCGGCTAACTGTAATTTAATAAAATAATGAAAGCAATGGACAGTGACAGTTGAAGATCTGGGAAGTGTCCTTTTTTCCTTATTCTAATTCTTAATCTTCTTCCTTTAGTCTCTTTGGTAAAATCTGAAAGATATTCTCCTGGGAAAGGTCCTAGATAAATTATAGTTGCTTGGCTTTCTTTATTTAATCAGTGATATATGACATTTTATTATTCATTTTAGTATATAGTAAAAGTAGTATATGTTTGACCAAGATAATTGTTATAATATTTTTTAATTAGAATATACCACAACATTTGGTCTAGAAGAGCCTAAACAACATGTCAAAATGCCACATTTACCAAGATTACCCAGTTGCCAAAAGGATGTAAGTTCAACTGCAGTAGAGGTTCACAGACAGCTGCCGCATGCTGACACGGAGATGCCTACAGCCAGGTGGGTCATTGGTGTCCAACCCTTGCTGGACATCCTTTGCAGTAATACTGCTGAATGCTGAGGTCCTTCTGGCCGACAGTCCAATTCTTTCTTGCCTGCCATTATTTTTTCTACAATGGGTTTAATTTATAAAATTTAAGTTAGCCATTTTATTCAGATTGACAAATAGCCACTTTTCTGTTTCCAAGTGATATTGGCAGAAAAGAGGTCAAGACTTCCTTTAAAAAATCTGGTTTCCTTCACCTAGAGTATGCCTGTGAGAGTGCTGGAATATTTAGCATTAAAAATGTTCATTCTCTGCAGCATACCAGGTTTCTGTCCCCTGAGCGTCAAATCCTGTGTTTCTACAGTGACTGAGGCAGCCAGGGGAGATTCTGGATGGTGTCCTGCCCTAGCTACAACTCAGCATTCACTGTCAGGAATGAATTTTTCAGCCAGAGACGTCGCTCTGACTTCAAACACTACTGTTTAGAAACATTTCCCGCTTCCTTGTCATAAATCAGAGCAGGGCACCAGTAAAAGAAAATCTTCCTCAAGAAGATCTATCTAAAGTTATCTACAGCTAATAAAGTCGCACATTCTGTTCACTGTCAATTTGTTTGTTTGTTTATGTATCAGCTAGTTATTGAATGTCTACTCCCTGCTCACTTTGCCAGCCTTAAAAATTGGAAGTATTTATGGCATTCTAAGTTGCAACTTTCTTTAGGGGAGTATTTATATTTTCATGTTATCTTCCTGCCATAGCTAACTTTAAAGTCATCCAACTGTACACAGCATTCATGCTTGGAATCTTAGAATATGCAGAGTCTGCCAAAAGATGTATATATAGGGGCCCGGGATATAGTTGAATGGCACAAGTGCCTGCCCGGCAAGTGCAAGGTCCTGAGTTTGATTCTGGTTAAAAAGAAAATGTATATACACTTCAGCAATTCGCCATATTAATAAGTGTCTGGAAGCTCACGGCCACCACTTTGAGCACCTCTTGTAACTGTAGAGGCCAAAGGTAACTTGCATTGATCTCATGATGTCTCAATAAATTTAGTATTAAAATATTTATTAAAAAATTTGTACAAGTGTTTCTTTACCTGATGTATACATTTTTTGGTGGAGCTTTGTATTTCTTAATCACATGTAGTAGAGTATGCCTATAATCCCAGCATTCTGGGAGGCTGAGGCAGGACAATTGACAATTTAAACCAAACCTAGGCTACTTATCAACTTAGTGAGACCCTATCTCAAAAATAAAAAATAAAATGTAAAGTGTAACTCAGGGTGAGGACCCTGAGTTTGATCTCCAGTATCTCTCTCACACATACACACACACACTCACATACAATGAAGAGGAAAGATGACGAGGTTGTAAGAAGGCGAACCATGAGCATGAAGCCCGCTGAGGACCGTCGGATTCTGTCATTACCAAGATTCCAGTGTCCCGACACCAGCTCCCTCGCACTTTCCTGCCAGGGCCCTTTGGGCAGGGGCCAGGTGGAGAGGCCTCCGTGGCCAGGACCCGGATTCAGTGCGTAAGGAAACGGGAGGCTTGGGCGGTGCGCCCTGAAGGAGCCCGTTCGCCCTCTCAGGTTTGAGCCTTTGTTTTGCTTCTTGCTGTTTCGGCTCTCTTTGGGTTTTGCTTGTTTGTTTTACATTTGTGATTTTTTTTTTTTTTTGGAAATTATTTCTAAACATTTGACATTGACTTGAATGAAGGAAAATCTAAACGCACTTTATTCGTGCTGTGACAAGTGAGCGCAATAATGGTGACTAAGTCCCTGAAAGTTCCTGATGCCTTTGCAGAATGTACACGCTCTTAGTTCACTCAAGCGTCTCCCTCGGAGCCATTCTCGCGAGGGCATAGCCAGCTGCCTGCAGGTGTTTTATTGCCCTGTGCACATTGCGCAGCGCCCTGTGAAAGAGGTTCGTGGCAAAGGAGGGAAGTGCTCTTGTTCTTTTGTCCTGTGTGCAAACCCATTCTTTTTCTCCCTATATGAGTATCTGATTTAAAAACTCCGAACAAATACTCCAACACTCAAGTTTTCTCAAATTTCTGAGCGGTGATCCGGAATTGTCAGTGACTCACAGCATACCATAGGACTATGCCTGGTAACAGCGACCTCAGAGGTCAAGAATATTTAAAGTTGCTGCTGACTTTTAAATTTGATTGATTGATTGATTGATTGTCTTTTTGAGACAGGGTCTCTCTATGCAGTTCAGGCTGGCCTTGAGCTCACTTACAATTTGTAAGTGTCTCAAAAAGACAAAAAAAAAAAAAAAAAAAAAAAGAACTATGTGGCCCAGGCCGGCCTCAAACTTGCAATGATCCTCCTGCCTCAGTCTCCCGAGTGCTAGGATTACAGGCGTGTGCACCCATGATTATGAGAAATTTGGAATTCTTAGGATGGATTCAGTCAGAATTGTTTCCCCTAATAAACTTGTTAATATCAAGGTCTATTTGAGTAGAAACAAGTTAATTTAGGGCCACCCCATTCGGGACCCTTCCTGGAAAGCTAGGAGCTATTCTCCTCCTTATTTCTAATAAAACTACCCTTAACAAGTTAATTATCATAAATTCCAGCTTGTAGTGATCAACAGACTAAAAGTACCCAGAGAAGAAATACTTGGTATCTGACACAGCCACGTAACCTTGCACTCTTGGTATGCCTGCTGTTACCATTGCTTGAGTCCTGACCACAAAGAGTTATTACAAGGACTGCAGAAGCTGCTGTGCTGCCATGCCAAGAGGAGTGTGTTGGTTTCCGGCTGGGTTAGCTATAATGGAGAGTTCGTTTGCCCGTTTATTTAATTTCCACATGGCATCTTTTAACAAATTAGGGTTGGGATGTAGTGCAGTGCTAGAGTTTATGCTTAGCATGTTCAAGGCCTGGTGTTTGACCCCCAGCACTAAAAAACAAAAATCAAGACCACCAGGTGTGTTTCACTGTGTATTTGTTGATTGCCTCCTTTTCTTTTTTTTTTGGGGGGGAGTGTTTTTGAGATAGGGTTTCACTATGTAGTTCAGCCTGGCCTTGAACTCACTGTGCAGCCCAAGTGGGCCTCAAACTCACAGCGGTCCTCCTGTCTCAGCCTCCCTGTGCTGGGATTACGGGCATGTGCCACTATGCCCGGCTTTGTTTGCCTCTCTTGTATCTTTGAAGGTGAATACGTATTCTAGATCTGTATGTGAGTGATTTTATAATAATATATAATTCATAGGATAAAGAAGACTAAGAAGACGTGTACCACGGTACCACTTGAAGAGAAATTGAAAGGTAAACTGGTTCATGTTTCCGACCATATGTCTTATTAGGGTGTCACATTGTTTATTTGTGTGTGTGTGTTTTGTGTGTTTGTTTTGCTTTGTTTGAGACAGGGTCTTGCTATGTAGTTCAGGCTGGTTTTGAACTCACTATGTAGCCCAGGCTGGCCTTGAATTCATGGAAATTCTCTTGCTTCAGCCTCCCAAGTGCTTCCCAGCAGGTCTGCACCACCACGCCTGGCTGGATGTCACATTCTTATTTTATTTTTAAACTCATTTTCTTTTCATTGGTTTGCCTTTGTCTTGTTAATGCTTCTCTCAGGCTTTATTCTGTAAACTGAGAGGATGTTGGGTCCTTACATTCATACATTTATAAATGTCAGGGCTCTGGAATGGGCCTCTGTGTCACTTCCGCCAATTCATGGCTTACACACTGGTCTTACGGTTTGAGTTTTCTGACCTTTTAAATCCTTCAATACTGTGACAGAAGCTTAAAACCTTGACCTCTAATCAACCACGTCACTTCCTTCTTCAAAGACAAAACTCCTCTTTCCCTGCAGACTGATGTATGAATTTCATAGCCTGGTTTGAACTTCCACCACCTCCCTTCACTGTTTATTCTAACCTTATTGACTAACAAGGTTTATTTTATGAATCTTGTGTACTGAAGACTCCTCGCTATAAGCATTTATTTATCCACCAGTACTTTGGGTCCCCAGAAGATGCCCTTAAATCAGTTTATTCCTAAGTCGTGGGTTAGTGAAGGTGTTTACCCCTCTACTGCACCATGATGTATTCCTACCATATTCAAAGAGGGAGTTGTCCTTTGCAACTTTAAAATCAGGGATTCTCACCTCCATATTTCTGGTATATTTTTATCAGAATTTTGTTTTACAAAAGAGAACACTGAAAAATCTGTTGACTCAGGTCATTACAACTTTTAGTGATGTCTCCGAGATCCTAGAGAGCGTCTGCACTTACCGCCTCACTCCCTACTTGCCTGTGTTGCGTGAGCTGTTACACAGGGGACATAACACATGTGCCGTAGTGCACGCCTAGGACTTACGTGCTGCAGTAAACTCTTGAGTAATTCCTCATGTAATTTTACCCAAAGTTAACGGTAAGGATTCTTGAGCTCTGAGGTCTAAGGTTTTCCGTTTGTCAGTTGTCTTTTTGTCTTTCGTGCATTATTTGTGTAGGCTGGGGTTTTTCACCAGTAACGGGACTGACATTTTCACCCAGATGATTATCAGTTGTGGGTCTGTCTTATGCATAGTAGGAGGTGTAGCACTCAAGTTTGGCCTGGTGGCACAGGCCTCCAAGCTCAGCAGGTGTGGTCGTTGGGAGCCTCAGCACTTGGGAGGCTGAGGCAGGTGAATCACAGCAAGTTCAAAACCAGCCTGGGCTACATAGTGAGTTCAAGCCTAGGCTGAGCCACATAACGGGACCCTGTCTTAAACAAAACCCAAACCAAACCAAGACAAAACAAAACTAAATAATCTGTCGCATTTACCCACTAGATGCCAGTAGCATCCCTCAGCTGTGAAAATAAAAAGTGTCTGCAAATACCAGCCAGCATTTGCGGGGCAGCAGTCTCCCCAGCAGAGAAACACTCGTCTAAGTACAAGGCCCGTGGCATTATGTTATTTGGTGTTTCTCCTTCAGACCAGCACACGGTTCACTCTTTACTTATGTGTGTCAATTATTTCCTTAGCAGTTTAAGACTTTTTAAGCCTTATTTGTTTTTCATTTTTATCATAATTATAATTGTCACCAGGTCTGGTGGTGCACACCTGTAATCCCAGCACTCGGGAGGCTGAGGCAGGAAGATTATTGGGAGTTCAAGACCAGCCTGGGCTACAAAGGGAGCTCAAGGCCAGCCTACACTGTATAGCGAGACCATGTCTCAAAAAGACAAAAACAAAACAAAACATAGTTATAGTTGTCTTCTTTTAGCACATTCGTCATTTCAAATGAATAAAACCTGAAATTACTAAGTCAAGCCTCAGCAGACAACCCTAGCAGCAGTCTGAATTGACTGGTAGTGACTGTGTGAATTCAGATGTGAGTTCATGAAAACAGATAGTTCCTTCCTCTGGGTCTCCGTGTACCACAGATAACTCTTACAACCAACAAGCAACATAAAATAAAACCTAAGTGTTCATCAGGACAGAAGCCCTTTGCTTCACATCTTACGCTAAATGACATAGCTGTCTGTTTTCCAGGAAGCCAACTTTGTGGCTTTTTCAGGGTGGGTACTGCTGTGGTATGGATGTATGAATCCCTGCAAAACTCATGGAGGGCCCTAATGCCCAGTGGGATAGGAGGAAGAGGTGAGGCCTTTGGGGAAGGATCATCATGAGGGCTTTGCTCCCAGGAGGAGATCAGTGCTTTTGTAAAAACCCTGGTGTGAGAGACCAAGAGAATAAATAAGGACTAAAATGTACAATACTGTGAAATGGGAAGAAATTGTTCAAAAGGAAAGAGGAACTAGGTGGGGAGAGGGAGGAAGGAAGGAAAGGAAAAGGGAAAAAATGATTTAAAAAGGATAAAATGGAAATAAAGCTTTGTAAATAAGGAGAAGAAGGGTTGAAGGGAGGAGAGGGGATAAGAAAAAAAGAGGAATCAAAATATATGTAGGTGCAAATTCCCTCTGATGACTATGACCATTATGTGTATCTAAAATGTGCCAATAAACTTAATTTAAAAATTAACTAATTTTTAAGAAGAGGGTAAAAACTTGGGGATATAGTTTTCTTTTCTTTCCAAGCTGGCTAGCACCACAATGAAATGCCAGATAGCAATGAGCAGTAGACATCTTTGGCTTGTTTCTGATTTTCAGAGGGAATGTACTTATTATCTCAGTAAGAATGATAGGTTTTGAGTAGCTCTCTTTAGTAAGTGAAATAAGCTGTCTTTAATTTTCTCTTCATAAATGAGAGTTTAATTTTGTCAAATGCTTTTCCTTAACTGATTGAGGGTTATCATATTATTATCATTATTATTATTATTATTTTTATTATTTTTGTGTGATGGTGGTGGTGGCGGTGGCACTGGGGGATTAAACCTGAGGACTTGGCACTGAGTTACATTCCCAGTCACCCACCTCTTTTTTGTTTTTGTTTTTGAGACAGGGTTCTTCCTAAATTCTAAGTTGCTCAGGCTGCCCTTGACATTGTGATCCTCCTGCCTCAGCCTCCCGAGTGCTGGGATTACAGGCGTGTGCCACCATACCTGGCCCTGTTAAATATTTTTTTAAGTGACTTGCCATCGTAGTCACAGGAGGCATTTTAGAAAGTAGGCACTGGTACTTCTTTTTCAAAGTACGTATTATGCAAAGATCTAATAGTGTTTTATAGTAATTTATAGAATAACTATTTCACTCACTGTATTTCATAGAACTATTCATGCATGCTTAGCTTAATTTTACTAGCTGATCTTCTCCCTCTAGGTCCTAGCTTCAGTGACCCTCTCACTGGAGCACCATCTGAATACTTACAGAGACTTTCCAGAATGGCCATATTGGAATATGATACCATTCATCAGGAAACAACCAAAAAACCCAAAAAAGGCAAGAGGCGGGAGCTGCAAGACTGTTGAGAACGTCACATGGTGTGACGCTGTATTCATTTGCTCTTAAGGTTCACCTTTGTGTTTTTCCTTTTTTTTTGATATGTGATATGATGTGTAGTGATTTACATAATGTGTAAATGTAAATAGGAAATAAATATTTTATGTTACATTTGGAATAACTTTTATTTTGTTAACATTACAAAGATACAGTTAAATTATGGGAACATAAGCATAAGAAAAATTATATTCCATGAGGTTAATTAGTGGATTATTTTTGCAGGCCTGCAGACTGACCCAAGGGCCTTTGCACTAGGTACAGACCCAAGTCCTTTCATGTGTTTGTTTTTATTTTGAGACAGGATCTTGCTAAGTCACTAAGGTGCCCAAGCTAGACCTGAACGTGCTATACTACCCCAGCCTCTGAGAATGCTGGGATTATAGGTGTGTAGCAGTATGCCTGGCTTGATTATGTCTTTTGATTTAATTTAATAAATATTTTTGAGTGCCTGTCTGGTGTTACCAACTTTCTCCTAGCCCTGAGCTCTTTTGCTGAGGGTTCCCAGGTCCCCCTGCCTCTGGATTCCTGTCCTGAGGATGGTGCAGAGAACACACTGTGTGTGGTTAATTAGAGAGAACACAGCAAAGCTCTCGTTGGCTGAGAGGGGCTCCAAGGGAGGAGACTGTGGCGGATCGAGGTCCAGGGGTTTACGTGTGGACCTTGGCGTGGATAGGAAACAGGGAAACAGTGTGGCTGCCATTTTTAGCTAGGTCCTTGGCATCAGGAGGGCAGACCCCCCCCCCCCCGCACCCAGCATGCCAGGGCTTATCTTGGTTTACCCAGGCTCTCGGCTATTTTTTGTATCACCTAGTCTTATGTGCAGTGAACTCTGCTAGCTGCTACAGAGCTTCGAGGAAGGGTAAGTCTTTATTGTCGGGGTTAGAAGAGGGGTTGGTGAAAATCCCTTTTTCCTCCTGACTGAGTTCAGAAGCAGTTGGGAGATAATTGTTCAACTATATGAAAATGACAATATTAGTTTAGTTGGCTTATAAAACCCAGGTGGCAACAATGGGCCT
This sequence comes from Dinomys branickii, assembly GCA_004027595.1. NCBI lineage: Eukaryota > Metazoa > Chordata > Mammalia > Rodentia > Dinomyidae > Dinomys > Dinomys branickii. Next base: position 1,849 of record PVLD010006866.1, on the reverse strand, counting down.
CCCAGTATAGAACTTCAGAATCTGCCAAATGATCATACCGGGGAGTGCGGACCACCCTGGACTCCCCTGCCACCTTGGGGCCCCTCCCGTGTGGACAGGCAGATCCCTGAGGTCAAGGGAGGATGGCAAGACTCCTGCCATCTTCATGGAGAGGAGGAGGAAGGTCTAGGTCCAAAGGAAAACCCTGCTCCAGAAAGCTGGGTGAGTGAAGTGTGCATCTATACATCCCTGAGAACCAAGGCTGCCAGTGACCTGGTCTATGGAGTGGAGAGTCACAGTGTGTTACAGAGGTGGACTGGGGCAGTCTGGGAAGGCTTTACAGAGCCCACGGTAGGGAGGGCCTGCCATCACCCATCACCCACCCAGAGCACATCGTGTTCGAAATGGGCATAGAAAATTAGAGAAGTGAACCCAAATCCATAGAGGATGAAGGAGATAGGAAGAAGAACCCTCCCCCAAAAAAGAGAAGAAAAAAGAAGCCATCACAGATAAAAGAAAATGCACATTTCCATGTCCTTGTATATTTATTTACACAAATATAAAATATGTGCAGTTCCTAGGGCAATAACTAAGTAAATTTAAATGGTTATGTTTGTGCTTAAGTGTGAATATTTTTGAGACAGGGTCTTGCTACATAATTAAGCCTGGCCTTGAACTCACTATATAGCCCAGGCTGGCCTCAAACTCATGGCAATGCTCCTGCCTCAGCCTCCTGAGTGCTAGAATTACAGGTGTGCGCCACTACTCCTGGCTGCTACATATGAATTTTGACTGACAGTGATTTAGATATTACATTTGCCTTTTCTGTCTTCTTAATCGTCCAAGTGTATTCAGTGGTTTAAAAAGTGAGAGACAGGAGAAAAGGTCCTCTCCCTCGAGGAGTGACCTGGGAGGAAGTTCTTCTTCCCAGTTCCTGCCTTCTTCTCTGCTCCCTGGCCGCCAAAACCGGAGCAGCACTTCCTCCTTCCTCCACCAGCCCCCTGCATGCTGCTTCCTGTCTCAGAGGTGGCTGGAACCAGGAGCCAAACTAAAACTTCCCTCCCTCAAGTTGCAGGTGTCAGGCGTTTGTTCAGTGCGTACGAAAGTGACTAAGACAGAAGGTCTTCCCTCCCGCAGCCCTCGAACACGGAGAGCTGGACCTACTCACGGCCTGAGTGAGCAGGTCTGTGGGAGGTGCAGAGAAGGGATAGGGAGAGCAGAAAACCTTTAGAGTGCAGGACTTGGGGTGCATGGGGGAACCACGGTAGGGAGGGCCTGCCATCACCATCCGTCACCAGGAGAAGTCATGGTAGTGTCTGCACCAACACGCATGGAGTCTGAAAGACGCTGGGCTCCCCTGCCTCTCCATGCGGTCAGCCTTAACTTGTGTTCGGCAGTCCTATCTTCCAGCTGTTCTCCCTGTGTTGTGTGATACTGGGTCCTGAACCCAGGGCCTTGTGCACACCAAGTGAGCGTTCTACCACTGAGCTACACCCTGTGCTAATGGGGAAATGGTAGCTGCTACAGGAAAGTGGTAGGTGTTCTGAAATATCTCCCACAGGCTCATGTGTCAGAGGCTTGGTGTCCCCAGTGCAGCAGTGTGGAAAGGTGGGCTTGGAGGAAGTGACTGTGTCATGAAGGCTCTGATCTCATCAATGGGTTGATCATTCTTGGGTTTATAATTGAATGCACTACTGGGAGGTGGTGGGAACTGTGGGAGGTGGGGCTGGTTGGAGGAGGTGGTGGGAACTGTGGGAGGTGGGGCTGGTTGGAGGAGGTGGTGGGAACTGTGGGAGGTGTGTCCTGGTTGGAGGAGGTGGTGGGAACTGTGGGAGATGTGTCCCGGTTGGAGGAAGTGGTGGGAACTGTC
>PVLD010006865.1:0-96503 GCA_004027595.1 Dinomys branickii | reverse complement strand
AAAAAAAAAAAAAAAAAAAAAAAAATTAAAGGGCTGGGGATGTATCAAAAAAACCTTGGGTTCAATTCCAAGTCCTGCAAAAAGAGTAGTACAGATAAGTCATGATATTAAGAGATGGAGCTAGAGATGTGACCTGGGGGTGACACAGGGTACTAGGGCTAAAAGGCTAGGACAGTACAACTCCTAAGTGCTGACTAACTCCTGAGAGAATTTGGTCTATGAAATTAGTCTCTGAAACTCCCTGGCACTGACCTCAGATGTCCCTGTGTTAAATCCAAACCCCACCTTCCCAAATCACCCTTGCATGCCATTCCCTAGTTTTGCTCAATCTTTTTCAGTATCAGTGTGGTTGCCTATTTTAGAATTTAAAATGCTGTTGGCTATGACAGAAAGCCAACTCAATACAGCTCAAGGGGAAAAAAAAAACAAAACAAAAACAATATATTAGCTCTTACACAGTATTTATTTATTTATTTATTTATTTTAGCTCTTACATTTTAAAAATTTTTCTTTTCTCTTTTTGTGACAGGGTCTCATACAGTTCAGACTGGCCTTGAGCTCACTTTGTAGCCCAGGCTGGTCTCAAACTCACAATGATGCTCCTGCCTCAGCCTCCGGAGTGGTGGGATTACAGGCATGAGCCACCACGCCCCACTATAGCTCTTACATTTTAAAAATCCATATCAAAGCCAGGCATGGTGGCGCTGTCATCCCAACACTCGCGAGGCTGAGGCAGGAGGGTTTAAGATCAAGGCCTCCCTGGGCCATTTACCAAGAACCTGCCTCAAAATAAAGCAATAAAAGTGCTGGGACCTTGGCTCGGCAGTAAACACTTCCTAGCATGTGTGAGGCCCTGGATTCAATCTCCAGTACTGTGCCCCACCCATCTAAGCCTACCATTCCACACCTAAAAGGCTTGGTTGTGTGACTTGTATAATCCATTCCACAAATGTGAGCTACCAGCATGATCCTCTTTAGTCATTTTTCCAGTTAATCATTTGAGCTCCCAGCTCCCCAGGTAGTAGGCTGGGGTTTCCTAGAAAGAAATTCTGAGCTGGGATAAGCACTAAGATTATTTTGGGAGTCTCACTGCTCTCTGCCCCTGGCCTCTGGCAAGGGCCCACGCCTGACCTGACTGGTAGGCCCAGCTGTAAGTTTCCCAGGAAGAGGGGCGGGGCTGAGGTCTTTCCTCCCAAGAGTCCCAGGGCTCCTCATTCCCGCCCCGCGTCCCTGGCGACCACCTCAGGACCTGGTGTTGCAGGCACCCGGGGCCAAGCTCTCCTCTTCTAACCGTCAGTGGACGCTACTGCCATCTTGCCATCCTGCAAGTCATGGCTCAAACACTCCTCTTTCTGGGCCGCCTTCCTGTCCCTCATCTCTGCTTTCTCTTCTCTTCTCCACACCCTCCCTTTTTGAGGTTACCCCATAGTAGACCCAATCATACAGCCCTCATAGGGCAGCAACTAGGGTTCTTTCACCTCAAGATCCTTGTAGTCGCTTAGAGTACCTGACTCAATGGAGATCGGAGGAAAAGGAACAATAGGATAAACAATGACCTTGGCCTTGTCTTTCACGGGCTAGAAATCCATCAGTGAAAAACTGTTTTTTGTTTGTTTTTGAGACACGGTCTCGCTGTGTAATTCAAATTGGCCTCCAGCTCCCCAAATCCTCAGGCCTCAATTTCCCCCAGTGCTGGGGGGTTACAGGTGTGCGCCACGTCCAGCCCAAACCCACAGTTTTAAGAAACTAAATTGCAATTTGGAGTTTATAGGAAGGCGCGGGGGGGAGGGGCTCTGTATACTTTATTTGGAAAGAATAGAAGTCTAAAACTCAGTTGTGGGTGTAGGGTTTGGGTTTTTTAGGCTTCTAGAGAGGCTTTTAGAACTACAAGTGGCTGACCTGACTCGCACTAGCTTTTCTTAAGCACCTCAAGGTTCCCTGGGGCTCTCTTAAAAGTCTGTGGGGCGCTGGGGGCTGCTGTCTCCAGCGGTGGGCGAGGAGGTGGGAGTGGGGTGGGGGTGGCTAGGAGCCGTTCCAGTGAACGAAGCTCTTTCCGCGAGGCAGCAGCCTGCAGGCGCGCGGGCGGGCACAGCGCGAGGACCTCTGCACAGTCCATTCTTAGATCGACCGAGACTAGTACAGTTGTAAACTGAAACTCGAGGCCAACCCTGAGCAGTTACATTTTCTCAGAATGTTTCCTTCCGAGCCGCGTCAATGACCTCCCGCTTTCCGTCCCTCCTCCAACGCGCGCACAAGCACACAGCCGACGGGGGGATCTCGGCGTCGACCCCAAGCGTCTCTCCTACCTGGAGCGGAGACCTCGGCGAGCAGCGCGGCGGACGTTTCATTCATAACGCGCGCATGTGGGGGGAGGGAGGCGGGGGCCTCTCCTCGGCTACTTGAAATCCCGGCACCGAGCTGTGCGGGAAGAGGACCCGACAGCGCACAGCCCGGGATGGAGCCCCGCACCGTAACGGTCCCGGTGCGCGGCGGCCGCGGCTATTTATACCGCGGGTTACGCAATCGCGCCCGGCCATTCATGCCCGGCAGGGACGCCGCGCGCCACCACCCCGGCCGCCGGCTCCCTGGAAGTTTGCATCATCCCCTGCAGTGCCAGGCGGCCTGGGTTTCCGTTGCTGCCAGTGGGTCTGGGGGAGGGGAGACAGCTGGGCGGTAGGCTCGCTCGTGGGCACACCCTGGCACACGCGACTGCTCCCTGCAGCGCCAAGCCCAGGGCGGCGGAGCGCCCGGGCGTGGTGGCCGCGCTGCCTGCGCTCAGGGCCGGCCGGAAGGAACTGATAACTCGCGCGCTAATGACACCTCTCCCGCCCGCGTCGGAAGTGTCCTCGCAGCGCCGGTCATTGAGAAATACCGAAGGGGCAGCGTGGGGGTGAGGCGAGGACAAGCCCGGCGCAGCTGCGAGCGCGTCGCGGGGCGGGAGACCGGGGCGCGGCGGTGGGGGCGCTGAGCGCCCGGCTGCCTGCAACCCGGGCCCAGCCGAGTCTGGCCCGATCCCCCTCGTCCCTGGGGGCCGGCGAGTGAGAGATCGGGTCCCCCACCCCCGGGGAACCCTGCATTGCCAGCCCTACCGGACCCGGCCAAGGAGAGGGTCCCGAACGACCCCAGAGAGAAAGTGGACGGAAGGGCAGAAAATGTCCGCGGCTCCAGCGGCCGTGCGGGCGGGAGGGGGCGAGGGCCGCGGCCAGCTTCTGAGTGAAACAGGACCTGCCGGTCTACTGAGCATGTCCGGCCGCCGCCGTCCTGGAGGGTCGCTCCGGCTCCGCGCCGGGGTTTCCCGGGCGCCGGCGGGAAGGACTAGGCTGCGGGGGTCCGCCTCCCGGCGCTCAGAATTGGGAAGCCGGAAGGTGGGGCCCTGTGGGGCTCGTCTAGGTGTGCGTGAAGCGGTGAGCAGATCCACACCACCTTCCTAGGACTCAAAATTCTGGATTAGATCGTGTTCAGAGGTGCCTGACCCCCGTTTGCTGGGCGCGGGGAGGAACAGTGATGTGGGTCCTTAACTCCCTCAGTGTCTCTAAATGCAATGGTCGTTCGGGACCCTCTCCTTCGCCGGGTCTCTAAATGCAAACTCTAAATCGGTGGTGCTGAATTCCAGAAAGGGTTCCGGCGGACTTTGGTAACACTAGTATTCTGATCAATAAACATCTCAGTTACTCACCGAGTGTCTTCTTACTCACCGAGTGTCTTCATTTATTCTAGGGAGATGTAGGAGTCAGACTGTTCTCAACCAGTGAATCGAGGCGAACCCTTAGTAACATTTCCATAAAAGGTCCCTTCTGCATAACGAACAAAACGGAGAAAAAATTTAAAGGCTTTATTTAAAATTTTAAAGGACTGTGAGAGACAAGAATGGAGGGAGCACTTGGTGATCCAGGGGATCGATGAGAGGAAAAAGGTGCCCCCAGCGTCGCTCTATAGCATCTTCCCTCTGCACCCGATTTCATCTTACAGCAGCTCTGTACTGTGGATATTATTCTGACAGTAGAGACTGAACTCCTGGCTAAAAGAATGAAAGGTTCAAGTGAATTTGGTAACTTGGTACAAACATTAAAAAAAAAATAAAATCAAAGGCCTTGTCCAAGATACCCCAGCTGGCACCTGCCACCAGGAAATCCCAGTGGGCACTTTGTGATTTTTGGACTTTAAAATGTTTCCCATTGTTCCCCTGGCTGCCGGGTGCACTGGCTCTGCCAGTCCTTCACCGTTAGCAGACAGCTGGCAGAGCGATGCCATGGAGCCAGCAGGCTCACAGGGCTTGCCTAGCTGTAGAAGTCAGTCACCACCACAGCGGCCACCTCACATGTGCACTGACACCGGAGGGTGAAGCCCCAGAGGTGCCGAAGTGTGGAGAAGTGTTTTTGTGTGTCTTTTTGAGACAGGGCCTCATTATGCAGTTCAGGCTGGCCTTAAGCTCACTATACAGCCCACGCTGGTCTCGAACTCAGCAACAATCCTCATGCCTCAGCCTTCCCTGTGCTGGGATTACAGGCTTGTGCGACCACACCAGGCCTTGGGCAATTTTGACAGGATTAAAATATCTGTGTTCCTGGAAATTCAGGAATGACTAAGAGTAGGATCTCTTTCAACATCCCCAGGGAGACCGCCAAAGGTGAGAACTAGGCAGTTAAGGGATTCAGAGAACCTTCAGGTTTTGTCTTTTATAAGTGCTTTCTCTTAAGACTTTAATGTTCTCAAAAGCTGGGACTTAGCTAGGTCTGGTGGCATATGCCTGTAATACCAGCACACCGAGAGACTGAGGCTGGAGGATTGAAAGGTCTAGCTAGCCTGGGCAATTAGTGACTTAGTGAGACCCTGTCTCAAAAAAAAAACTGAAGGGCCAGGGATAGAGCTCAGTGGCACAGCAACTGCCTGGCAAGCACCAAGGTCCTGAGTTCAATTCCTAGTGCCAATAAATCAGTAAATCTCATTACCTTTAGAGCCAGGCATGGTGGCACACACCTGTAATCCCAGCACTTGGAAGGCTGAGGCAGGAGGTTCATTGCAAGTTCCAGACCAGCCTGGGATACAGAGTGAGCTCAAGGCCACCCTGAACTACATAGCAAGACCCGGTCTCAAAAAATCCAAATAAATAAATAAGTAAACAATAAAAAGAAGAACTTGGAATATAGTTCAGTGCAAAGGCCTTGGGTCCAATCAACGGCACCAGGAAAACAAAACTGAGAAAGACAAAGTTGGCTTTGTTATTCTTGTAAATTGATAAAAACAAAAAACAAAAAAACACAAAACCTTACTCAAGAGTCTCAGGTCTGCAAGGAGAAAATCAGAAGGCAGGTGTTCCACTCTGTCTGGTGTTCTCCGCACTACACACACTAGCACCCAGCATCAAAGGGACAGAGCTCAATCCCTGTCCACAAAGATCTTGGTTGTGATCACAACGCCCAGGGTAAACCACCAGTTTCTTCCTGACTCAAGGTGAAACTGTATCATCTCTGGAGCACTTATGCCCCAAATACATGGCCCTTTTAGGTAGATTATATTTGAGGCAAATGCTTAATCTCCTAGTTTGTGTTGCTTAATGGCTCTTGTTTAATTAAAGTCTTGGTTGGTTGTCTAGTGGCACCTTCAGCAAGATGGAAAAGTCTACTATGCTTGGAAACTGAGAAGGGAAATGGACTATGGCCCGTGCTCCCTGGCAGGACCACAGAAGGAAATACCCAGTCGCTAGGTAATTTGTGGGACCAAGGGCAAAATGAAAATGCAGAATCCCTTGCTCAAAAGTGAAAAAAGATTTCAAAACTGGAAGAGCACAGCATGAAACCAAGGACAGATCCCTAGCAACTGCGCCAGTTCCACGCCCAGGAAGCAGTCTTGCCCGCTGCCCTGGCCGTGCTGCTTTGCAGAACAGAGACCTACCCTCAAACCTCCAGCAGGTTCCAGAACAAGTAAGTTGAAAACAGTCGGGCAGGTGATGAGGGCATCCCCTCTGTCCCTCTGATAAAACCCACATAGCTGGCAACCTCTGGCTCAAGGGCTCGAGCCAAGGTCTATCCTCCATTGACAGAAAAAAATTTTTTGATATTTAAGCAGTATTTTGAGGTTATCTCTTTTTTTTGAGGTTATCTTTTAAAGCCATCATTTCCAATGAAATGCAAACGTCTCTGCGCTGTGTTGGGTTTGCCTTTCATTTCTACGCACAAATAATGATTCTTTAAAAATGCCCGCTCTTCTACTAAGACACAAAAGATCACAAGATTCACGCGAAACTGAAAAGCCTCTGCCATTCACAACCCTGGAGAAGTCTTAACTCCCTCCCGCCCTCCCTCCCGCTTTTTCTGGTCGGGTTGGGGAGGAGAGGCCAGCCGCTGCCACCTGCGCCACCCCCACCCTCGCACCCCGCGGTGGGGGGTGCTAGTTCTTCGGAGCACGATCGCCCCTCCTGCCGCTTACCTCTACCTCCTCCCTCGAGCTCCCCACCTCTGCACCCCTCCTCGGTTTTTAATCCCGGGGTTTGCAAAGAGGGAGGGGACCGAACCAGAGCCAGATGTGTTCGAGTCCCCCGCTCCCGCCTCCTCCCTCTTCTTGGGGTTCCAAAAACCCGGAGCTCTGAGCGCGTAGGATTCGGAGTCAGACAGACACGGCGCAAAGCAACTCCGATCCGGGACTCCTCCGGGACTGGCAGCCGGGGGTGGGGGAAGGAAGCCGGGCATGCTCAGTAGGCGGGACAAAGTTTTTTTTTCCATTTTTTTCCTTTCTCCTTTATTTATTTTTTTTCAGTCGCAAGTAGGAAGCTTTTTGCACTCCACCACCTCTGGCCGCTGGGAAGACGTCATCGCTTCCGCCCTACTTCCTCCTCCTGTTGGCGGTGGTGAGAATCCAATATGGAGTAAATCGGTGGAGTCTAGAGATGGGGCTCGGACGGGGCACCCTGCACCGCCTCCAAGGCGCACCTCCCCCGGCCGCCGACCGCTCCCGGGAACCGTGATTGGCCCGGCCCCCGGGGGCGACCCCGGACCCAGCCCCTGCCCGGCCCTCCTCCACCTCCTCCTCCTCCTGGCAGCGGCAGCCCCGCCGCTTCGCGGCGCGCTTGTTTTTCTCCTGCTCTCCCCCACCGCGGTCCCCGGTCCCAGTGTCGCCCTCTGCGCTCGCAGCCCGGAGCCCCCGCCTGCAGGGCCCGCGGCGCTCACCCTCTCCCCGGCGCAGCCCGCGGACCCCTTCCCCAGACCTCGCGCGGCACTCGGCTCGCCCGCTTCCCCTCCTGCGGCGGCGCCCCTTCATCTCCAGCACCCCCCACCCCCACAGAATCGGGCGGTCTTCGGAGATGTGAAGCAGGGGGCGAGCGCACAGGAAGATGCAGGGAGCAAGGCTGCCCGCCGCGGGACAGGCGTCTCGGTGAACAAGAAAATGACCGAGGAAACACACCCGGACGAGTGAGTCCCACCGGGGGGAGGAACAGCGCGGAAGCCGCCGCGAAGGACGCGGGCGGGACGCGGGTGAACTTGGCCTGGGGTGCAGCGGCTCACTGACCTGAGGGCTGGGGCGCGAGATTTCCCTTTCTTCGGGATGAGGAGGGGCAGAGGCGGCCTCGGGCTGGCGGGCCCGCACGCTTTGGGCCAGTGGTGGCTGCGGGGGCCAAGGGCGCTCGGGTGACCTCGGGGCGGTCCTAGCTCCCTCCCGGGGGACACTCGCGTTCTTGTCTGCTGGAGTGGAAGATCTGACACCCCACCCTGGCTGCTCGGGGGCGACGGCTGTTTTACATGGTGACTTTGGTCCTCCCGCCCCGCTGCTGGCCCAGCGGTCCCTTTCCGAGCCCATTGGGGCCCAGGCTCCGCCATTTCGTTTTCTTGAATCACTCTCATTTGCATACCACATTTTCATTCATAAAAACGCGGCGGAGCGAGGGCAAGACGGGCGCGGGCCGCGCGGGGTCTAGTGAGCCGGGGTCCGCGCGCGGGCCGGGGCTCCGGCGCCGCCCGAGGGGTCCCGCGGCGCTGGCGAGTGCACGCGCGTGTGGGCCGGCACGCGAGCCCCGCGGGGTCGGAGCAGCTCGGGGGCGGATCCGAAGCATGTGCGGCGGGGGCGGGCGGGGGCGTGCGGGCCAGCGCGCTGTCTGCCATTCGCGTGTGCTCGCGCGCCCTCGTGTGCGCGCGCCCGCGCCCGTGCCCGGCCCGCGGGCCCGAAGGGAACAATGCTCCGGGCGTTCCACCCGAGGGCCTCCGGCTGGGGTCCAACGCTCGTCGTGTCCCCTGGCCGGGGTGCCGCTCCCTCCCGCCTCGCAGTTGCCAGGTCGGGTTTGTCTTTTGTCGCCTTCTTCGGGGGCTTCTCTCCCTCGAGGGTGCGACGGGGGCGGGGCCGTAGGGCCGGGCGCCTCGGGTCACGGACCTGCGGTCGGTGCTGTCCCTGCACGGCCACTGCTGCCGCCGCGTCTAGTGCCTGTGCCCGCCACCAGCCACTTTTTTTTTTGTGAATTAAGACCTCTCCTTTATTGTCACATGATATCCCTCCTCCCCTGCACATTCATAAATCCGAAGCGGGGCTGCTTCCATTCAGAGCTGCCATTAGCCAAGGTAGCTGCGGCGCCCGCTCGGCCGAGGAGACCCGCTTGCACCCGTGGGGACGGGAGGGAGCCCGCGCGGGCCGAGCCTGGGAGTGGGGGCCGAAGGCCATCGCTCCAGGCTCCTTGTGTTTTTATTTGTCCTCCTGCACCCCCTCTCCGCGCGACTCAATAGTGCAGTGAGGGGAAGTGACTCAGGGCTGGGCGACCGGGTGAGGCTTGAAGGTCTTCTTTTGCAGCAGGTGATGATGCAGTGCTCTACTCTGAAGAAAGCTGACTTCTTTTTATATGTTCCTTTATCTTTCGGCAGTTGTTGCCAGGGGGTCGGAGGAGCTGATGTTCAGAAAGGGGAATTCCTTCCTGTGGGTCCCCAGGGTGCCTTGACTACAGTAACCCCAGATCTGCCAGTGTGTGCTGGTGTGCAAATGGCGTGACACACCTTCTATTTCAGACGTTTGGCTTTGCTTTCACATACTTATCCTGAAATGGTAAAGTGAATACAAGTTCTGCTTTTAGTGCCGCAAAGGAGAAGGGATGTACCTGCTGCTAGGCCTTGCCCCTTTTGTTTTTTGTTTGTTTTTGGTTCCGGCAGTCAAACTCAGGACCTTGCACTTGCCTGGCAGGCACTTGTGCCACTGAGCTACATCCTGGGCCTCGGCCTTGCCCCTTTTGAATGTGGCTGTAAACAGCTATTTTTCTGGCCCTGTCTGTACCTGCACACCTGAGCACCTGAGCAGGAGGTTCAGTGAAGGACAGTGGTGTGCTCTGGACTTGGGGTTTTTGAAGAGGTTTGGCTACTCTCCATTGGGTTCCTTAGCTGCATCCCTTGAGCCTGCAGATCCAGCCTGTCCCTCTTTCTCAGCAGCAGGTCATCTTCGTGTCCTACCCTGCTGCTCCCAAGAGCAAAAGGATTTCAAATGGGATTTCAGCACAGGAAATCTGTGTCTTCATTCCAGGCTTTAGGAGCAAGTTCAGCATCAGGAACTCTAGTGCTTAAATCACTTGGTTGAGCCCAGACAATGAGTCTAGTTTCAGTGAGAGAAACAGAAAACCTGGGGGCCTTGGCCACTGCGGAAATGGCCTCCTGGGAGTTACTCTTAACGTGATGACCTTGGCTTAGATACGAAATGCAATGCCCAGGAAGAAAGCAGCCACATGGCAGTAAACTATCAACCACACCGCAGTCACTGTCCCTCGTGGTGTTCAGTGTCTGTATGTAAAGACCCATCTGAAAAACTGCTTTGAAATGTTCCTGCCAGAAATGTTTCTCTTTCCACCGTGCTTGCTTTTTGGCTGTCAGTGAAGGTGAGCACAGTGGACATGCAAAGTACTGTAAAATCATTGCTTGATTGTGGGAGCCATCTTAGCCTAGAGTTTTGCTCGGTTTGCTTGGCCTTCCACTGAAAGAATTTTGATCTTGTTTTCTTTTTCAATGGTTTTATATTGCAGTCCCTCATGTACTTTTTGGAAGTAGGCAGAGTGGGTTACTTATAAAGAGAACTGATGACCACAAGCAGCAATCTGAAGACTGAGGGGAAATACATGAATTTGTACCTTAGCTAAAGTAGGTTTGTGGGTTTTTTTGTTTTTGTTTTTTTGGGTTTTTTTGGCTTTTTGAGACAGGATCTCCCTATGCAGTTCAGGCTGGCCTTGAGCTCATTTTGTAGCCCAGGCTGGCCTTTGAACTCTCCACGATCCTCCTCCCTCAGCCTCCCAGTGTTGGGATTATAGGCATGCACCACCACCCACAGTTTAAAATAGATTTTTAAAAACGATGCTAGGAATCAAACCCAGGGGGCCCTGTGAGTGTAGGGCAGCAATAAACCCCACGCTACATCCACAGCTCCTAAAACAGATTTTCTTGACATTCTACAGTATAGTCAGTGCTTTTTATCAAATGGTTCAGCTGTTTAAATACCCGTTACATTTAGCATCAGTGCATAAATGAGGGCCTTGCAATGGGTCAGTTGTGCTTACTCTCAAAAAATAACATCTCCTAATGTCCTTTTTTATGTCAATTCAAGACTATGTGTGATACAGCAAATCTTGCCTGGTTTGGTTGATGGTCCCCAAAGATACTTTCCATATAGAAAATATGTACACTGACTGTTCTCCTTTGGTCTCACTCCAGAAAGAAATTTACTCCAGTTAGAAATTCGTTTTGCCAGGCATTGGTGGTGCACGCCTGTACTCCCAGCGCTTCAGAAGCTGAGGCAGGAGGATTGCTGCAAGTTCGAGGCCAACGTGGGCTGCCTAGTGAGTTCTAGGCCACCCTGAACTACATTTTGAGACTCTGTCTCAGAAAACAAAAATAAAGAAATGCATCTTAAGGTTTACATTGCTACAGATATTTTTTCTTTTATGATTTAAACAGTTGAGGCAGTGGTGGAATGCTTTAGCATGTGCCAAGCCTGAGTTCAATCCCCAACACATTGTGCTCAAGCACACAAGTTGTAAAGTGTGTCAGCAAACTACTGTTGGTTTTTTCAGGGGGTGGTACCGGGAATGAGGACCTCAGGCTTGCCAGGCAGGCACAGTGCCACTGAGCTAAATCCCTGGCCCCAGGTTTTTGTTTTTATCTGTTTGGTTTTTTGAGGCAGAGTCTTACTTTGTAGTTCAGGCTGACTTTGAAGTCACTGTGTAGCATAGGCTGACCTCAGACTTAACAGTGATCCTCCTGAGTGCTGGGATTGTAAGCATGTGCCACCACACCCATCTTGTAAGTAGTGTTTTATACATAGGAATGGGAATTTTTTTTTTGAATCTTAGAATTTTATCTATCTTTAAAACATTTGATCTTGGCTACAAATACTTTGGAAATAGGGGATTGCCTCCTTCCCTCCTTTGTCTCCTTCCTTCCTTCCTTCCTTCCTTCCTTCCTTCCTTCCTTCCTTCCTTCCTTCCATCCTTTCTTTGCACTAGGAGTTGACGCCAGCACCTTTTCCTTGAGTTACATTCCTGCCCCTCCTTTGGAAAAAAAATTTTTTTAAAGTGTTGAGACAAGGTCTTACCAAAATGGCTAGACTGGGCTCGAACTTGCAGTCCTGCGGCCTTGGCCTCCCAGAAGGCTGGGATTTCAGGCGTGCACCATGCCAACTTCAGCTTTGTCTTTTGTTCTCAGGAATTCTTCTGTGTAACCTGCTTTTTGCCAAGAATGGATTTGCACCTTCGCCTTCAGTCATATTTTTTCTATTGCTGAAAGGTTCTCCCTTTTTTTTTTTTGAAAGGCTTTTTCCCGAACTATTTCAGAGGTTGCAGGCATCAAAATCCTTATACCTGAATACCTGAGCTTACTTCTCAAAAGATAAAAATGCTTTCTACTGAAACCACACTACCATTATCAAACTTGACTAAATTAAGGAATAATTCTTTGATGCTTTTGACACTTGGCCTGAATTATCTGAAAAATGTCATCTTTAGCTGGCTAGTTACTCATACCAAGGTCAATCAAAGGCCCTGAGTGAAATGCATTTATAACATAAACCTACAGCGCACAGCATTGGCATGTTCACTTCACCAGCTGAGGCCCTGCTTCCTCAGCTCACCTTGGTGATGTGGAGGTGAATAGCATGGGGGTGAATACTCCCTGTGTTCATGCAGCTGCTGAGAGGGTTAAGTGAGATAGCTTATGGGAGGGCACAGGACCGACCCCTGCCTGTAAAGTAGAGGTCCAGTGTGGCTTTTGTTCAGCGCCAAGATTGTGTGTCACAGACTCCGCTTGTGAACTTGCAGATGGCAACCTGAAGGAGGTGTTACCTGTTTAATTGGGGAGGAAGCATAAAGAAAGTTTTTTGCCCAAGACCGCAAATGCTTTTTTATAGCACTTCAGTGATTTAGCAGTGCTTGTGTGTGTATATGTGTGTGTGTTTGAGACAGAGTCTGACTACGGTAGTTCAGGATGGCCTCAAACTTGCAGTGGTCCTCCTGCCTCAGCCTCCTGAGTGCTGGAACTATAGGCATGTACCACCATGCCTGGCCCCTTTCTCAGAAGCAGTCTTGTGAGGTAGAGGGTATTATTTTATCCCCATTTATACTGAGGTACACTGAGATGCAGGGGGTTAAGTAGCTATTAGTAACTGAAGCAGCTGGGAATTGAGCATGCAGAAGCATGGTTAGCAAGAACTCCGTCCAAACTGTTGTGCCTAGCACATAACTAGGCAGAGCTCTGCGATGGTACTGAGCTACATCCCCAGCCCCGGCCTTAGTCACTCTGGACTTGGGAGCCCCCATCCTTTCTAGCCCATCATGCTGTTTATAATTTTTCTGAATTGGCTATGCCATCATTGCAATGATTTTTGTGATGTATCTTTCCTCAAAGCTATAAGGTATGAAGAGCATAGTGAATTAAAGTGAATTTAAATAAATTTGGGGCTGAGTGTTGCGGTGTTCATCTGTATTCCCCGCACAGAGGAGGCTGAGGCAGGAGGATCACTATGAGTTCAAGGCCAGCCTGGGCTACATAGTGAGACCCTAACTCAAACAAACAAAAAAATTAAAATTATAAAAAATTAGGGGCTGAATAGTCTATGATCCACCTCAAGATTATGGGGTGGGTTAAGGGGAATTCAGGATTAGTTATTACTGGAGTATTTAATATACATAAATTGAAATAACAGTTGTAGCAATGAAAGCCAATATAAACATTGATCCACTGTTTTAGCTTTAAAAAGGGGTGTGTTCCAACCTTACAAAAGTAGAATCCTTTAATGTTAAAAATGTGGAGTTGACTGCATTAGCAAATCCTGAAAACAAGACAAAACAAAAACCTTGGACAGGGGGAGTTGGTGAGCCAGGCCTTGCCCGTGTACAAAGCTGAGTAGCCTCCGGAAGGCTGCGCAGCCCCCTCAGTAGACCAACCTCGGTCTGCTGCTGGCTGTATGCATTTGTCTCCACGGGGTTGTTAGCCCACGCTACTCCCTTTTAGACTATGGCAGGTTCCCTCTGCTTTCCAGTTTCTTTCCCTTTTTGAGGCAGGGCCTCGCTATGCAGTTCAGGCTGGCCTTGAGCTCACTTTGTATCCCAGGCTGGTCTTGACCTCCCAACACTCCTCCTTGCCTCATTCCGGAGTGCTAGGACTATAGGTGTGTGCTACCGTGTTTGGAACCTCTCAATTTCTTAGCTTTCCAGTTATTGGTCAACTATCATTGGGTACATTGTGGCTGCTTTATAGCTATTGAAAAAAAAGATTTAATTATTTTTAAGTGGTGTTTCGCTCCTGTAGACTAATGCAATAATTATGCTCATTGCATTTGGTTAATACAGGGTGTGCGGAAACATGGGAAAGTCACCATGTTCGAGAGAAGGCCTTGGTGTACTTCATGGAACTGGGGCGCCTGTAGGATTTATCTTGTGGGTATCTGTCACTGGCAATTCAAAAATTTAATTTTTGTCTTTTTGAGACAGTCTCGCTGTGAAGTGCAGGCTGGCCTTGAGCTTACTTTGTAGCTCAGGCTGGTCTCAAACTCCCAAGGATCCTCTTGCCTCAGCCCCCCCCCCCAGCACTGGGATTACAGGCATGCACCACTGCGCCGGGCTCAAAACCATTTTGATTCCTGTCCTTGTGGGAACTGTGAAGTGGATCCTGAGCACAGTACAACAGGGCCCGTTTCTGCCTCTGTAGGAGAATCTGCAGAAGTCACCCTGTGAACAGTTTACAGTCACTGTGGGACTCTGGTGGAGCCCCAACACTTAAGCGGGAGACAGCTGTGCTGCTGAGCTCCAGGACAGGCCTCCATCCTGGCTGAGCACAAATGCACAATCTCACAGCAGTCCTCAGGAATAGAACAGGGTGATAACGAGGCGGAGCAGGAAGTTCTGCTGTGTGTGGTTTGTTTGTTTTGGCTCATTTTCTCTTAAGGAAATTGGGCTTTTTTTTTAACCTAGTCATATTGGTAAACTTGATCATTTATTCTTAAGAATGTTTCTTTTTATTGGTGTTAAAGGTGAGGACATTGATAAGGTTTTTAGGGGTTTTTCTAGCCCTCTGGTCACTGAAGGAGGACTCTTTGGTCCTGTTTGCTGCCCTGAGGACCGTGAGGGGCAGGTCTAAGCCGGCCGTGCTTCATAGAGAGTCGGGCCAGAATTAGGGAAGCACTTCCACTGACTGGGATAGGAGCTTGCTGAGGTAGACAGCAAGTGTTTCGTAACTGTCCATTTCCCTTTCTCAGGTGATCTTTACCAACGGAAATGTTCACATATGGCCTGCCGCCCAGGTGCTATCAGATTGTGCTTCTGTTATTTATGTTACTTTCAAGATAGGTGACTTTTCTTCCGTGATACTGGGGATCCATCCAAGGGGCCTTTGCGTGAGCCGCACCCCTAACCGCTTGGATTTGTTTTGAAGCAAGCACTCACTGAATTACCCTAGCAGCACGGGGATTGGTAATCCGGCCACAGGGAGTGCTAGGTGAGCACAAGGCCCGCCCGCACAGTGGATGGGGAACTACTGAAGACTAAATTTCTCTGTTGACTTGCACTTGGAGGGTAGAGATAAAGATTTGATTTCATGCTGGCATTTAATGTGTGACTGGCAAGATTAGAACAAACACAGACAGCTTCTAAAATATGTCTGTCATCTTCCTTGGACAGGGACTAAAACAATGATTCTTAAAACCTGGTTGTTTTCATTCTTAAATCTATTCTTTGTGATCCATTCATAAATGCTTCCGAGGTTTTGTAATTGTCCTGGTTCACCTGGTAGGCACACCTTTCTCTGCTCCTCGTTCTTAGTTCTTGTTCCATTGCAGAGCTTTGGCTCTGCCTTCAGGGCCGATTAAGATAAGCTGTGTTTATTTTGCATTTGCGGCCCACCTGAGAGTGCAGGAGGGAAGTCTCACTGGCCCGCCCCTGCCCGTCCTCCCTCCTTCCTGTGTGGGAACTCTTTGACCTTTACTCCTTGCCCTTGCCAAGTAAGCCCACAGTAGGTTCCGGTCCTCCGCCCACCTTTTGTTTTGTCCTTTTGAGGCAGGGTCTTGCTATGCAGATTCGGCTGTTCTTGAACTCACTTTGTAGCCCAGGCTGTCGTCGAACTCATAGCTATCCTCCTGTCAGAGCCTCCTGAGTGCTGGGATTATAGGCGTGTGCCACCACACCCAGTCCACACAGTAGGCTTTCTGCAGACATGTATTGCTTGCTTGAAGCAAATATTAATTGAAAAAAAATATTCACTTTTTATAAAAATTACATGATAATAGTTTACATTGTTCCCACACTTGAGGCTCATTTTTTAAGAACTGTCAAAGAGGAGGGCTTTGGGGTTAGAACCCACTTCTGTCCCCTTCTGAAGGGACCAGGGTGAGTGTCCCAAGCCACAGGCTCACAGAGGAGTAGCAAGCACCTGATGTACGGAGGATGCAGTGGGTCCTCCCATTCTGGTGTCTCCTGACTGCAAAACGAGGCTATGTTTTGTTTCAGAAGGTACAAGGCAGGGAGGGTCCGTCCTCTGTTTTAGCCTGAGGCAGTCTTGAGGCAGGAAATGAGATTCCCCCCTCATATGTATGTGTGTGTGTATATATATATATACACCAAGAATCAAACCCAGGACCTTGTACTTGCCAGGCAGGTGCTGCGCCACTGAGCTATATCCCCAGCTCCAAGATTCTCATTTTATATCTGGGGGTGGAAGTGACTTGTTCAGGGCTCTTTGGAGAGTTTGTGGGAGGAGAATTAGTGCCTGCAAGTCCAGTTCCGGTTTCCCCAGCTCCTTGGTTTTCACACTTTTTGATCAGTCCAGTCCCCTTCCTCCCTGTCATAGTTGACGACTATGAGGTTTTTAGTGTTTTTTGAGAATTTGACTCCTCCCCGCTGCCCCCCAGAACTGGGAATTTAACGCAGGGCCTTCATGTTGGGCTACATCTCTGAGCTCTTTATTTTTGAGACAGGGTCTTACTAAGCTGGCTGAGTTGCCTGACCTGAGCTCAAACTTGCCGTCCTCCTGCTTTAGCCTCCCCGAGTGCTGTGATTACAGACATGTGCAATCACATCTGGCTGAGGATTTGACTTCCACCGCCTGTTTTCTCTCCCTGGGCGTCCCTACCTGGAGAAACACCCTTGGCTCCCTCACCCCTCTTGCCCCTTTCCGGATCTGTGGGCTAGAAATCTCATTACTGGCAGCTTTCACATTGTTCCTACAACCAAGTCAAAGTTGGGAGCTCTGGGTGGGGTGCAGGTTCTTTTGGAGTAAGTGGGCATATGACATGTTTTGTCTACTTTTGAGCCCGGGGCTGTTTCATTTAATTCTTCCAGCTGGGGGAGAACACGCATGAGGGTGTGAGATACTGATGCAACGCTGAACCAATTGGAGTGCGTCAGCATCCCAAACCTTTATTCATGTCATGGGCCTTTCGAAGCCGTAAAAGTGCAAATAGTCTTAATATAGTTATTAAATGTCCATTGCCAAACCATTAAGTTAAATCTGGTTTTTTTCCCCCTCTCAGGCTCAAAATTCCATAGCATATCTGACGTGCTAAGTGGCTCTAATGGTCGCTTTCCTGTGTGTGTGTGTGTGTGTGTGTGTGTGTGTGTGTGTGTGTAATTCAGTGCAGGCCTCTTCTGTCACCCAGCCAGCTTTGTAGCCCTTACCCTGCATTATTTGATGCTTTTTTTTTTTTTTTTTTTATAGCAGGAATCCAACTCAGGACCCTGTGCTTGCCAGGCAGGTGCTGTGCCGCTGAACTATATCCCCGGCCCCTTTGATGTCTTTTTGACGAAGGAAAATTAGGAAGTGTACTAGATTGTAGGTGCTGATTTGGAGTTTGAACTGGATTCCAACTTTGATCTAAATTGAATTTGAGAGTGTACTTACGCCTCAACTGCAAAACTGTGTAAATCATTGTAGTTACTCTTACAGTACTGGGGGTTTGAGCGCAGGGCCTTTGCACTGAGCTACATCCCCAGAGTGCGTCCCACTTTTTTTGGTACCAGGAATCGAACTCACTACCTCAGGTTTGTGAGGCAAGCACTTATACCACTAAGCTATGTCCCAAACTCACCCACCCCTTTTTGTGGAAGGGTCTTGTTAAGTAAGTCTGAATTGCCCTGGCTGGTGGAACTTGCAGTTCTCTTGCCTCAGCCTCCTAGAGTGCTGGGATTACAGACAAGGACCAGCATATTCAGCTTCGTGTGTAAATTAATTTATCAGATAAAACAACATTGAGGGCTCAGCCAGAGGTAAAGGAATGACCAGCTTGTTGATTGCCTCCCACAGACCATGCGTTTTGCAAATAGGTAGCCTCTAATCCACCCTGCAGAACCAGAGCCGTAGTTCAGGAAGTCCCTGTCCTTGGGGAACTAATTTTGTAGGGTGTTAGCTACATTCTTAAGCCTTAGGATAGAGGGCAGTGTTGTCTTGATGGCTGACTAATTGCTAGAGTGGCCCCCTCTGCTCTCCTCTTTCCAGCTGGCTTCCCGCTGAAGCTGCTGCTGGCTGGAAGGGCCACCAGTGTGGGTGTGCCCAGATTTGCTGGGGGAAACTTCAAGGGGCACCTGAAAGGAGATTTCGGAACTCTTAAGTCATTTTTAGGATGGAGGAGGAGAGAGTTCGTGTGTGTGTGTGTGTATGAGTGTGTACATTCACTCCTGGATGGAATGATGTGTGATGTGTGTGCTGGTTGGGGACTCACACACTACAGCTGAGAGGTTAAGTGTCTTGCCTGAGGTCACAGGACGGGCTTGATTGATTTTCATCCCCGTCCTTGACGGCAGGGGACAGTTTGTGTCATACTGGGCCTCTGCTCTCTTGCATAACACATAATGTTGCGTGCACAGCTTGACTCACATTACCGTGTAAAGGCTTCAGAACTGTGAGGTGAAATTTCTTTGCATTCTAGTTGAACTCCATGGCACAGGGAACCAGAGTGCAGTGAGGGGGCCCTTTCTGCACTGAGGTGTGAACATGGGTTTGTTTTAGAACAAGCCTCTGACTGCTGGGGAGGGTGTAGGAGGAGAGCACCTGGCTGCCAAAGCATACCCTTCCCCTGGCTGCTTGTCTGAGAAGGTGCTTCTCAAACTTGAACTTGCACTGGGGATGGCTGGGGAAATCTGGTAAAATGAGGATCTTGATTTAGTAACCCTGAGATGACGATTTTATTTTATTTTTTGTCTTTTTAAGACAGGGCCTCGCTATGCAGTTCAGGCTAACCTTGAGCTCACTTTTTACCCCAGGTTAGCCTTGAACTCACAGTGATCCTCCTGCCTCAGCCTCCCCCGAGTGCTGGGATTACAAGCGTGCGCCACCATGCCCAGCTGAGATGATGAATTTTTAACAGAAGTATACTTTGATTTTTTTTTTTTAATGTACTTTGATTTTTAGATGGGCACCACCAGGACAAATTTTTTCTTTCCTTAGGTCTTAAAAAAGTTCTTGATAAATGCCAGAAGGCCCAAGAAATCCATCAGTTAGTTATGTGAAGTCTTCAGACTGGGTATGGGAGGTCTTAATGGTCAGTTGGTATTGTGCACCTTCCAAACAAATCAGTCCTGCAGGGAAAGCTTGCTGCCCTGGGAGGCAGGCGAGGCTCTACAAGAAATCACAGGAAGTAATTAAACAGAGAAGGTCAGAGAAAGAGGAAGTGGTTGTGTTGTTTTTGATGCAAATAGCATTGTTTTTACTGGGGATCAAGATGATGGTGTGTAAGTCTTCTGGAATGTGACTGCTTGGGGATTTGATTGTATTTAAATTGCCACCCTTTTCAGTTTATTCTTTCAGACAGCAATCTAGCTAGGAAATGAATTGCTTTTAGGTCTTATCAGGAATCCCCACGTGCCTAAGCAGAAATCTTAAGCTAGAGTTGCTTATGGCTGGGCAAATTGCACTTAACTGGAATGAATGTCAAGACTATTAAAGGTTAATTTTAGGTGTCTGGAGTTCTCCCTAATTCTCCTGATTAAACACTTTAACATAATAGTTTCCTTAATTGGAATAATGGTGGAATATTAGCATGCATATTAAACCATTTACTCCAATTTGAATAGGGTTAAAATGCAAATTATCCATCACTTGTCAGTTCCTACTCTTCAGAGATAGCTCCTGGTGTGAAATGGGGAAGAGCCTGGAATAAGAATTGGAAGGGGGACTTGTTCTAGTGGAGGCCTCCTTGCTGGGCGAGTCAACAGTAGCTCAGAGGACTAAAGTTGGGGAGAAACCATTTGCTCCCCAAAAAGTGATACCAAAAATGAAAATTCTGTGATCTTCAGCAGGAGGTAGGTGTTGTGGGACCTTCTGGCTTTGCTCATTAGCCTGTCTCTTTAGAGGAACATGAGTAAGACCTACCCTGCAAGCCTTGAGCTAACTACCCCCCCCCAGTGGCTCCAGACAGGTAGCTGGGGGCTCACCAGCGTTCCATGCCTTGTTCCTGAATGAGCGCGGTGCCACCCATGTGCTGTGCCCTTGTAGTGAACCTAGCTGTGTTCATAGAACAATAAAATACAGCCCCATTCAAGTACTGCTGAGTTCCCAGTTGATATTTATCATATTTTTTCTC
Organism: Dinomys branickii; assembly: GCA_004027595.1. Classification (NCBI taxonomy): domain Eukaryota; kingdom Metazoa; phylum Chordata; class Mammalia; order Rodentia; family Dinomyidae; genus Dinomys; species Dinomys branickii. Next base: position 76,493 of record PVLD010006865.1, on the reverse strand, counting down.
AGGTTGGGCTGGGGATGTAGCTCAGTGGCATAAGTACCTGCCTGGCAAGTACAAAGTCCTGAGTTCAATTCCCGGTACCACCCCCACCACCACCGAAAAAAAGACTAGAATATTTTTTCTCAAGTCAGTTAAGAAATACAGCTGTCATCCATGGGGTGGGTATGGTCCCTGGGGTTCATTCTTTTGAATCTGTGTAAAGGAAGTGAGGAATCAACCTTCACACTCTACAGCGGATTGCATGGAAAATCTGCAGAAAAGCAGGAGGAAATTCAGGTGCAGGTAGAAGAGGAGTTTAAGTTTACATCTTCCTTGGAGACTAGGTGTGAAGTTAGGCTTCTGATGAGAAGGAAGAGTTAGGAGGTGAATTGGTTCTTCTGTGTTCTACTCTCATCTCCACCCTAGAAGTCAGCGTTTAGCTGTGGTTCTGAACTGTGCCATGCTTGACTCTTTAAGAAAAGTGGAAGAGAGGATGTCCCCAACACTTAAAGCTCTGAGGTGGGTTCCAGACAATAAAGAAGACAGGTGCTTGGTTGCCCTGGGTGGTAGTAAGTGCTGGGATTCAAGAATCTTAAGGGTCCCACGCTTGGACACTAACCTGCTGTTTGCTGCTAACCTCCTGTGTGGCCTTCTGCATGACCGGAAGTGTCCCTGTACTCAGTTTGCCCAGCAATTAAAATCCAAGGGTTGAGTAATAAAGCCACAACTGAAGTATTCTAGTTCCAAGTGTTGCAAGGAGATTTAACATTTTCAAAAAATACAAACTTTTCTTACTTAGAAGCATATTTTTTAATAGAGAAAAGTATAAAGACAAAATTAAAGTGTTTATCACTACCAATACGGGTGGCATTTGAGCAGAAGTGCAGGTCAAGCAAGATGGGAAAGGGGTCCCAGTTCCAAAGATTTCCTTCGCTGCCTGAGATATTGCACCTCCAAGGTTTTGCGGTCTTTGGTCAGAGCTGGTTAGGTCCACTGAGGCTAATTAGGGGGCATGCTGAGGGCCTGGCTCTTTAGAACAGAACTACTTAAGCCACTTGGTTTTTTTTGAAACAGGGTCTCGCTATCCAGTTCAGGCTGGCCTTGACCTCACTTTGTAGCCCAGACTGGTCTCGAACTCACAACAATCCTGCCTCAGCCTCCTGAGTGCTGCAATTATAGGCATACGCCACCATGCCTGGCTTTACTTAAGCCTCTAAAGCAAAGAGATGATGAAGTGATTAAATTGATAAAATTATAAAGTCACACTGGTGCAGGCCAGGCGGGAGGCCACACTCATTGTGTCTCTGACATCCAGGTAGGGCTTTTCTCTGAGATGAGCTCAACTTAGTCTCCTGATGTAGAAACCAGCCTTCTAGCAAAGGGGATATTATAATTATTGAAGGTGGGCTTTGACAGACTTAGATAGAACAAAATTAACCAACCCACTTGGTAGCTCAGGTGTACAGCTCAGAACTAACCCGGGCCTCCAGTGAAGTGGAAGGTGCTTTGCCCTCCCGTTTGAGTACAGCATTTGCAGCATTTTAGAATGGAGAGGAGCATAGGGAAATACCACGCAGCTCCCTTATGTGACACATGCAGCCTGGAGAGGTGCATGAGTAACACAGGATTACACAGCTCCCCCATAGTTGGTGGTTTAGACCACGCCATCTCATTTTGATTCAGTCCCGTTTGGGGTTCTGTGTTTAAACCTTTGTGACACGCGCTGGCCCTGTGTTGTTGAACCTTGGCAGACAGGAGGCTTGGCCCATTCAGATTGACCTGGCTCCTGTGGACGTGGAGCATCAGCCCCAAGGAGATGGCCAGCCCAGGGCTCTCTCCCTGTGCAAGGGGGAGGCAGGTGAGGTTCCCACACACTGCTCCTGTGTGGCCCGACCTGGGAGAGGGCTGAGCCCTACGCTGAGAGGGCTGTGTAAAGTTCCCGGGTTTCGTTGTACCTGGGCACCAGGAAGAAAAACTCAGGGCACATTACCTTTGCTTTTTCTTCTCCCCAGTTTTGTTGCCTTCTGTTCTGTTTGCTTTTGATATTAACTGCCAAGGTGCTGTGTTCATAGCCGGAAGTAGTAGCTCATCTGCAGGCCTCCCCAGAGGGTGCCCGGATGGAAGGGTGGCAGTCTGGGGACGTTGTTGAGAACTCTGCACTTAACAACCCAACAAGTACTGCTACAGCAAGGACGGAGCTGACCTGCAAGTCACCTAAGGAGTGTTGGAGTTTTTTTCCTGGGGATGTAGCTCAGTGGCATAAGTGCCTGCCTGTTGGTTTTTTTAAAGATAGGGTCTCAGTACGTAGTTCAGGCTGGCCTTAAACTCTCCACTTGCCCACCTGCCCTTGAACTTGTGGTATTCCTCCTGCCTCGGCCTCCAGGCATGTACCAGCATGACCCACATAAGGAATTTTTTTATGGTAGCTTTTACTCTTTTATAAGGTCATTGGCCCATCTCTTAATTTCCAGGTAAGGTTGGGGCTGTCCTCTGTACTGAGTCACATGGGTACTTGATTGTCACAGCAAAGGGCCTGTGGAAATTTAGGCTTGTGGAAGGGTGACAGTCCAGAAACCAAGACAGTACCCTTAGGTGGCCCAGCAGACAGCCTGGGAAGACACACACACCCCACTGCGCAATGACAAGATGTGATCTGTTTCCCAATCCTACTGTGAAACTAATTTTCAGGATTCTACTTAAAAGAAAGTAAACTTCCTTTTCTTTTGTGAGACCGGTTCTCACTATGTAATACAGGCTGGCCTTGAATGCATGGAGATCCTCCTGCCTCAGCTTCCCAAGTGCTTCTGCCACCAGGCCTGGCTGAAACTTTTTCAAAGTATTTTCTTCTCTCTGGCATCCAGCCCCTCCCACTTTGTTTCTCAAGGTTGAGCCCCATGTGCGGGGTGTCCTTATTCCTAAAGGGTCCCTTGTGAGCCTCAAGGCTGAAGGGTGCTCTGGTTATCAGTGGTTCACCTGCAGTCACTCCTCCCCGGCCTCCTGTTCAGGATCGAGCAGTGTATCTATCAGCAGGCAGCGGAACAAGACAGGTGCCCACTGCCACCCCTGCTCGGGGCCCTGTCTGGGCTGGCATTGGCAAACAAGTAGAAATGGACCCTACCCCTGCTTAACCATCTAAGCGAAGCAGCTCACCCGGGAAAGGAGGCTCTGAGGCTGGGCAGCAGGTCAAGGTCCTTGGGAGTGCCGAGGGAAGAAGCCACCTTTCCTAGCTTGAGCTTTCCTGTCCCTAGCCCAGGGGAGTTAAACTCTCACCCCCACCGTCCTATTGTTCTGAGTCAGAGTTTTTAAAAATCCGCCAGATTCTCACATGCTGTAGACCGATTGGGGTTTGGGAGGGTGCAATACCCACCCCAACCCAATCTGGAGGGTGCTGACCAGGGGGCACTGACACTTTCTAAAGAACCTCTTGATTGACCACTGCCCATTAATTTATCCTGTTACTTGAAAGGTGACAAGCCACCCTATCAGTGAGCAGTGGGTGTTGGAGGAGTTGCACCTACCCTCTGGTCCTTCGTCCTTTCTCATTTTGGGGCGGGTAACAGATGACTGAACCTCCTAGGGAGGGTCACGCCAGAGTGATGGACGCGGTAGTGGTCATAGAGACAGTAAAAACTAACTGTGGATCCTAAAGTCTTCTAAGTCAAAAAGCAAGCTGTGAAGTACATGGACAAAGTTACCTACAGCTGTCTAAAATTACAACTGTTTCTTCCTTTTTTTTTGGGTCTTTCTGAGACAAGGTCTTGCCATGCAGTGGCTGGCCTTGAGCTCACTTTGTAGTCCAGGCTAGTCTCGAAATTTCAACAGTCTTCCTGCCTGAGCCTCCCTAGTGCTGGGATTTCAGGCATGTGTGACCACACCCAGCCAAATGATACTTTTTTTTTTTTCTGGGTACCAGGAATTGGACTTAGGACCTTGCGTTTTTATCAGTTAGGTGCTTGTACCTCTGAGCTGTATCCCCAGCCCTAGTTTTTTTAAGAAGAGTGTTTTTAAAATGTTAAAACTTTAAAAGCCTATTGGTGGTGTGTTTTTATTTATTTATTCATTTATTTATTTATGAGACAGGGTTGCTCTCCTTTGGAGTTCCGATTGGCCCTTAACTCTTACGTAGTCCAAGCTGGCCTTATACAGCGATCCTACTGCCTCGGCCTCCTGAGTGCTGGGATTACAGACATGAGCCACCCATACCCGGCTTTTTCAGAGGTTTTTATTCATGATGAAACACTGATGCCTTTAGGATATGAATTTAGTGTGATTTTAATGGCTGAAGCAATAGTTGATTTTTTTGTTTGTTTTTACTTGGCCTTTTTGTGGTTTTTTTGTGTGTGTGGTTCTGGAGATGAAACCTAGGGCCCCTTGTGCCTGCAAGGCAAGATCTCTCCCACTGAGCGGCATCCCTAGCCCTGCCTGCCTTGCTTTTGAGGCAGGGTCTCTCTATGTAGTTCATGCTGGCTCACTGTGTGCCCAGGCTGGCCTCGAACTTGTGGTGATCCTCCTGCTTCCTGCCTCATTGCCCGGGGTACTGTGATTACAGCGGGCACCACCACACCCAGCATGCCTCCCCTCCTTCTCCTACCTTTTTTTTTTATAGAATAGGGGCTAGTAATGTTACAGGAAACCAAGAATAGTCTTAGACTTTGATTGCTTTCATGAAACTTTTTTTCCTAAACATGGGATCAGCATTTACTTTCCTTTAAAGGAAAGCATAGACTCATGCTTCTACCTAGAATTGAAAGTACATTCACTTAAAACAGATGTCTCGCAAAAACTGATGCCACGTGTTAAGGTTGTAGCTTGTCACCCCCAAATGTGGCACTGCCTGGAAATGTGAGGGAGCCCCCAGACTGTTTTGATGTCTTATCAGGAAATGAGAAGGGGCTGCTTAAAAACTGGACAAGTTTAGTGTGGTAATTTAAAAGGTGTATTAGAACATCTTAATGGGACAGAATCAACTAACAGTTTGATAGGAACTCAAGAAAAGCTTCTCTGCCAGAAGATGCCACCCTGAACAGCGCTGTCTCCCATCCCTGCTTACAGTTCCCGGCCTCCAGTCCAAGTGCCCTCTGCTCCCTTCCCTGCCCTCCCCCCAGGTGTTAGCTTCCTCCCCAGAAGGTTGAGGAGATGGACTTTGAAACATGGCCGGTGTCTCCGCAAGGTCCTGGTTCACCGGGGGATGGGAGCATCATTGTGTCCTAGGTCCTGGCAGGGCACAGGGCTCTGAGACCTGGGCGGCCTTGGAGAGCAGCAGCTGGACTGGGATTGCGGGATCCCCAGACGCGCGGAGACCAGGGCTGAAGGGTGGACGACACCTCCACAGTGACAATGACTGCAGGCACTTCCATCAGCAGAGGCGTGCTTCTCCAGGGCAGGAAGAACCCAGCATCCAGGGGTGTTACCGTCTCCACTGTCGTATGGGATGGTGACAAAACACGTGGTACTCAGGTGTGTGAAAACTAACCAAACCAGGCCTTGTGAGCCCTGTTTGGAGATGGGGGAGTTCATATCCTGGCAGATAATCAAAGATTGTTTAATTCATTCAGCCAGGCCTGAATTAATGGTCCCCAGGGTAGTACATACCTGTAATGCAATCATACTGGGAGGCTGAGGCAGGAGGATCACAAGTTCAAGCCCAGCTTGGGCAACACAATGACTTGCCAAGAGCCTATCTCAAAATAAAAATAATAGCAATTAAAAAAAGAGTCACTTAATTCAAACAAAACCTGTGTGGAATGAATACATGCTGTAGTGTGCACCCTTTTGTCGGGTGTCTGCTTTTCTTTTTGCGGGGAGTATAGGACTCAAACCTGGGACCTTGCAATTGCCAGGCAGGTGCTGTGATGCTGAGCTATATCCTCAGACTCTGCTTTTCTGAAAGACTTGACATTTCTCTTTTTTTTATTTTGGTACTGAACATCAAACTCAGGACCTTGTACCACTGAGCTGTATCCCCAGCGATATTTTTCTTTTTAAGTCGTTTTACTAGTAGTGTGTTGGTGTGAATTGGATTGTTAGTCTCTCTAAGGCAGTGGTACCACTAGAAGTGAGGATATTAACAATTTATAGATGTTGTAAATTTTTCAATACATGACATACTGACTTTTTTGGTACTGGGAATCGAACTCATGACTTAAGGTTTGCCAGGCAAGTGCTTTTGCCGCTGAGCTACATCCCCAGCCCCGACCTACTGACTCTTATGAGTACTCATTCTCATTCTTTTTTCTAATCCCGTGTGTGTGTGTGTGTGTGTGTGTGTGTGTGTGTGTGTTTGAGACAGGGTCTCACTATGCAGTTCAGGCTGGCCTCGAACTCCTAATGATCCTCCTGCCCCGCTACGTCTGGCCCCAAGTACTCATTCTTGATTGTTGCAAATTTGTCCTCATTCATAAGCTGTTTATACACCTGCCACTTTCCTGCCTTGGGAATTCTTTCAGCCACTTCGAGTACTTAATCTGGCAATCATGTCAGGTAGGGAGAACGTATGTGACAGCCACTCTGAGCTTTGGGGTCAGGGTTACTTGTGACAGAACTGCACAGCCCCTGCAGGGACTGAAGTGGGGGGCTCGGAAGTCTTGGCTGTGGGAGCTGAGAGGGGTGCCCTGTCCCTCACACAGTGGCCCCAGTTTATGCCTGGATGCAGGCTTCATAAGGCACCCCAGCTTCCACGTTCACAGAGGGTGCAGGGGCTTCGTAGTGAGTCCTTCAGGACCACAGTTCGCAGCCACGCCGCTTCCCACCATGCTGATGGCCCCAGGGATACAGAAGTGATTTCTCTCCTCTGGCCTCATGTCAGCCTGGCCCCCTGTGCATGGGCAGGTGCAGCCATCTCATGGAACATGGGGCCCAACCTGAGATGCTTTTCCGGGGCCCACAGCCTCTGTGATGTTGCAGGTCTTTGTGTCTCTGTGTAGTCCGTCGTCAGTGTAAAGTGTGAAGCTGTTCACATGAGAAACATGTGCATGTGCTGGTCACACTCAGGTTCCGTGTGCCCTGAAGGACAGATCGTCCTCCCCTTGACACGGGGGACATAAAGAAGGTCCGCCTGGTGCCAGAGGCAGCCCTCTTGGCCGCACGGTGGTTTGTTGGCTCTTTGTGTAGGCCGGGGTGGGGATGTGGTCCCTCCTGCTCCAGGGAGCTCTCTGTTTCCGGATGAAGGACTCTGGGCTCCCGAGCTCCCTGTGTTCTTCAGGTGGCCGGACTTTGAGGGAGCTGCTGGCAGCACCAGTGTCATTTCTCGAAGCTGCTCCTGGGCCACTCTCGGCCCGCCCAGGCCTCCAGAGTCCGCTGTCTGCGCGAGGGGGACTGAGGAATCTCCGTTTCTGAAATAGTCCCCAGGTAATCCTGCTGCTGAGAATTCTGCAAAGTCTGAGATCCACTTTCTCAATGGTAATTGCATCCTTGATGCTCACTTTTCTCTGAAATGTCTAAATATTGAGTACTCAAGGACTCTTAGAGGCCACCTTTAAGACCTGCTCCAGCCACCCAGCGCTTTTAGTAGTTTCTGAGAATGTGTTTGCACAATCTGCATTTTATGAAGTCCAACAAGTCACCAGAGCTCTAAAGGTCATCTTTTCTAGATTTGTATGAAAGGCTCTTAACTCAGTGTCAATTAACACTAAGATAGAAGCTAATTAAGGGGAGGAAGTGAGCTGTTCCGGCCGACCGACATCCGCCTGTCGCCTTTGTCCCCTGTCCTGGCTTAGTTTTACAAGTCTCTCTCTGCCAGTTACTTCACACGACATATGCATGGGTGGCCGCTGACAGCATACAGGTGCGGTGCAAAGGCCACTTGCCATATCACCGTGTGGGAGTGCTGTTCAGAGTGTGTAATTTAAGTAACTATGAAGTGATGCTGTGTTAGTTTGCAACTGATCGAATTGCCCTGCCTGCTGCGAGCGGCAGGAACTTCGTGGGACTCAGGGAGGAAGGGTCCCACCCGGCCCTGGTGCTGCTTTCAGAGCTGCTCCTGGGTCCTTAAAGGATGGCTGGAGGCCTGGAGGGTGGCAGTGGAGGTCATGTGCCCAGGCCAGTGCCTGGCACATGGAAGCGCACAGTTACAGAAAGGTCGTGGCTACAGCTGATAGTAGCAGTTGTAACAGAAAGGCGGGAAATGCCAGAGAACAAAACCATCGAGTTGGGGATGGCAGCAGCGGGAGCACCCTCTTGACACTGCAACTGCAGGCTGCTGAAGCCAAAGCCAGAGATTCTGCTCCACCGGCTGGGACCGTGGGAACCAGGGCCAGCACTTGCGTTTTCACAAAGATCCAGAGTGTGGCCAAGGTTTGCCTACCTTTTTTTTTGTACTGGATATCGAACTCAGGACCTTGCGCTTGCCAGGCAGCTGTTGTGCTGCTGAGCTGCATCCCCGGCCCCTACCTATCTTACTATCTTCAAAATCCTCACCCTTAGAGAAAAGTAGGTTCTCTTGGTCTTTTACCTAATGAGATTAAGAAGCTGGGATGTAGATATACGTAGTGCTTTTTAAAAAGAAGGTTGAGACTGGGAGTATAGCGCAGTGGCACGGTGCCTACCCGGCAAGCACAAGGTCCTGAGTTTGATTCCCAGTACCAAACAAAAGAAGGTTGTACCTGAGAAGCATACTCAGATGCTGAGTGCTGCTGTAGACCTGAGCATGGCCCAGTGACAAGGGACAACCCCTCGCAGGCTAGGTGCAGATCTCAGGCGCCTGCATGTGAAGTTACACTTTTTTTTTTTTTTTGTAACATTTAAGAATGTTCTCAACTGAGTTCGATTCCCAGTACCAAAAAGAAAAAAGAATGTTCTTAAACACTTAATCAGGATGAGCCAGGTGTGGTGGCACACTTCCTGTAATCCCAGCACTCGGGAGGCTGAGGCTGGAGGATCACTGTGCGCACATAGTGAGCCAGCATGAACTACACAGGGAGACCCTACCTCAAAAACAAGGAAGGCAGGACTGGGGATGTGGCTTGGCTCAGTGGTGGAGTTCTTACCTTGAAACAACAGAAGAACCACAAACAAAAAAAAACCCTGTCCATCAGACACAAAATTCTTATTAAAAGACGTGGATAAGACTGTCAGATTAGTGTTATTAATGTCTCAGCTAGTGCTTGAAATATAAACTGCTAAGAGCTGTGTCATTATAAGGAGGCTGCAGGACTGAGTAAAAACCACTGCATTTGGACCAGTGCTGTCTAATAGAAACATAAGGCAGACCACATACACAACCGGAAGGGTTCTGGTAGTGGAGTTTAAAAGGGAATAGAGCTGGGTGTGGTGGTTTACGCCTGTAATCCCGGCATTGGGAGGCTGAGGCAAGGAGGATTGCTACAAGTTCGAGGCCAGCCTGGTCTATATAGTGAGTTGATGGCCAGCCTGAACTATACAGTGAGACCTTGTCTCAAAAAACCTAAATAAATAAATGGGAATAGATATAGGTGAAATTAATCTTATAATCTATTTTGTTTCATCTAGTGTGTTCAAAAACTATCATTTCAACATTTAAGCAATATTTACTTATTTATGTGCCGGGAATCAAACTCAGGGCCTTGCACTTTCCAGGCAGTCGCTGTGGCTCTTAGCTATTTCCGTGACCCCTGTTTAATGAATATTTAAATTTTATAGCAGGGCATAATGGCACATGCCTGTAATCCCAGCTACTCTGGAAGCTGAGGCAGGAAGAATGAAAGTTCAAGGCCAGCCTAGGCAATTTAGAAAGACCCCATCTCAAAGTAATATTTTTGTTGTTGTTTGTTTTTTGAGACAGTTACTATATCACTATATAATTCAGGCTGGCCTCAAACTCACAGTGATCCTCCTGCCTCAGCCTCCCAAGTGCAGAGATTACAGATACGTGCCATCACACTTAGCCCAAAAATAAACATTTAAAAGTTCCTGGACATATAGCTCAGCGCTGTCTGGGTTCACCCGCCAACACCAAAAACAAAAAGTCTACAGCCTTCTTTTTAGGTGCTACACCTGTGAAGTGCAGCGTGTGCACATCTGTGCTCAATTAGCACTTGTGCCAGAGGCTACTGTGCTGGACAGTGTGAGTTTCACCCCACTGCCTAGTAACTGTGTGGCTCAGGGGTATATTGTCTGAATTTTGCAGAGCCTCGGTGTCTTTGAGTGTAAAGGGGTTGGGATACACCTTCCCCTGACCATGGTAGTGAGGTCACCAATGTGTGCATGCTCTCAGGCCACAGAGAAGCAGTGCTGTTGGTGGAATCTGTGGTTTTCGAGAGACCCACTGTTACTCGTGGTCCCACCCAGGGTGAGGGCTAAGCAGTCAGTGTTTGATAGGAAAGTCCACATAGGGCACTGTCTGTGGGCGAGGAAGTGCCCTCCTGCTATATCACTAGCCTGGTTCTGGGGCCAGGGCCTAGGGTCTTGTGTACAGACACCAGAGGGTCACTGGTTCTAGTCAGAGCAGTCTACCTGGAATTCTGTGACAAGTTCAGAGAGGACAGGGTACAGGGAATCCCACGGGAACAGCCATGGCCTCAGGTAGGGGAGCTGCCTCAGGTCCTGAGTCTGCCTTTTACCTTGCGTACTCTCTATACCAACCGTGGCCGTCTTGGCTGTCCAGTGGGATGAACGCTGTGAGGCTTTTAAATCAGACACAGCACGGAACAGTGCTCACTGTAGTATTTGAAGTGAGGTCCCTAGAAAGCAGTGTCACCCAGACTTTGGTTTGGGTTTAGTGTTTTTTTGTTTTGTTTCAGTTTGGTTTGGGTTTTTTTGAGGCAGGGTCTCACTATATAGTCCAGGCTGGCCTTGAACTCACAGGGATCCTCCTGGCTCAGCCTCCCAAGTGCTAGGATTACAGGCGTGCGCCACCACTCCCAACTCTTTTTTTCTTTTTTAACAAGGTCTCACTATGTAGTTGAGGCTGGCTTTGATACTCACTGTGAACTTGCAGAGATCCTCCTGTCTCAGTCTCAGCGTGCCCCACCATGCCTGGCTACGCAGTCTTGAGAGGGTCCAGGGTATAGACAAGGAGGATCTTGCTCCTTTGATCAGTGTTTTGAAAGATGGAACCACCAAGAAAGAAGGGTCTAGGAAGAACTACCTTGGGCTGAAAACGGAAAGTACCATCCAGGCCAGGAAAATGGATGCAGGGGACCTGGAGTGACTCACCCAGCTTGTGATGTTGAATTCGTGGACTCCACGGGGTGCCAGAGGGGCCTGGGAAAGAGAGAAGAGGGGGGAGGGAGGCGAGGAGTTACCCTCTCAGGAAGCTGGGTCAGAGTCATTTCGAGGACTTTCTCTTTTCCTGCCCTTCTGGTTCTCAGGCTCTCTGGCCAGCTCCTGCCCATATTCTGTTGTCTCCCTTGGAACGTAGAAGTGTAGCTGAAATGTGCGTCCTACTCTCAGGCTAGTGGGGACACCTGGAGCCCCCAGCAGATCTTCAGTGGGGTTCAGATGGTTCCCTGTGGCCTACCTCTTCGTTCTATGCAAACCAGACACCAAAATCCACATCAGCAAAGCATGTGAGTGAGTGAGTGAGTGAGTGTGTGTGTGCGTGTGCGTGTGCGTGTGCGTGTGTGTGAGAGAGAGAGAGAGAGAGAGAGAGAGAGAGAGAGAGACAGTCACTGTGCACAGACTTAGTCGCAAAAAGTGGCTTCAAGTCAGTAGCCTGACCCAGTGCAGAGGGAGTTTGCGAGCTCTGGGCCCACCTCTTCCATTTGCCTGCTGGGCTCCTGCGCCTGGGGCCACCCAGGCAAGGTGAGCCTGGCTGGTTGTGAGGACAGTTTAAACACCCTAGAGGCTGTCCTCTGACAGGTTTTCACTGTGTATTTTGGCGTCCTTGAACTCAAGTATTGGTATGAATCATCCCGCCTCACCAGTACACACACACACACACTCACTCACTCACTCACACACACTGGGTAACCACTTCAAGTCCCTGTCACAGAGTTACTGTGATTTGGGGATCTGTCCATTGTTCACATTAGCTCTGCGGCCACAGACTTTTCTGTGTTGAAACTTCTAGCCAAGAATAAAGGAGCCCCGTGCCCCACTTGAGAAAGAGACTAAACTTTCCACTGGCCGAGTGGTGTCCAGTAACGAGGACCAGAAGCCAGTGTGCGCCGGGGTAGGGAGCTGAGCCGAGCTCCGGGGAGAGGGGATCCTAATCTCTAGGAAGTGGCAGCTCGCTTTATCTGGCCACTCTGGTGGAACCGGCCGGCTTCCAGCTGGGGGAAGGAGAGCTGGGTGTTAACTATTTCTGATCCAGCCTTCTGGGCGACAGCCGAGCTGGAGGAAAGTGAAGTGTGGTTGCCGCCTCCTCAGATCAGAAACAAACCAACTCCAAACCTTTCTCCAGAGAGAAAATGTCAGGCGACTCATGTAAAACCCTGAGCCCTGCCTGGCTTCATGTCTGAAACCCCGGTCACTGCCTCTCCAAGACCTCATTGCAAACTTGGAGGCAAAGAGGCAAAGCTGAGAGCACAAACCAGAGTGGGGCGCATCCAGCAGAACCAGCTCTTTGTTTCGGAGGAGCAGCTGCTGTTCCTTTTTGTCCTTAACGTGGGGGATCATTGCTCTTCCCTGCAGAGAAGGGTGAATTGCAGGAAGGGGTGAAAGGTTTGTGGGGGGCACGCCTGGGGGAGTCGTGAGAGATCCTGGTGTGTCTGCAGGGCTGCGTTTTCTGCCCCAACAGACTGGGGGATTTTCGGACTGTGGATCTGTGGACCTGCCGCCTGGGGCAGCCCACAGGACAGTCTGTGGGCAACATACATATGGCTGTGAGCAGCATTTTAAAGATGAGCACACAGGCGTGGGGGCTACACGCGGTGCACACGGTTGGGGCCCAGGAGAGGAGAGCGGTTAGCCTGGTGGTCCTCCTGCTGGGCCCATCCAGGCGGGGTCTGGGAAGGAAGGGGGGCGCCGCGCATCTCCAGCCCATCTCCGGCCTGGCTCCATGAGTCCTGGGAATGACTGAGCACCTCCCGCCGCCCCCCCCCCCCCAAGAAGAGTCATTCAACAGAGAGGCCCTGGTCCCCTGGCAGCAGTGCTGGGAGGGAGGAGGGAGGAGGGAGGAGGGCGGAGCAGCCTGAGGACTCCTGGGGGAGCTCAGATGTAGCTGCCTAAATTAGTTCCAAGTGCGAAATGTAATTAACTATCCTTGCTCAAACCAAATGTCTGAACATTGTTATAAAATGAGGTGTAATCACAGGAAAGAAGATTGCAGCGGGCGTCACTCCCACCAAATCGCCTTTGTGTTACGGGGCCCCACGGCGCTGATTAATCTTCCGGGGGCGCTGAAGCCCCTTAAATTGAGGTGTCCGTGCTGGGCTGCGCTGGGGCGCTTCGTTCTCTTGGACACTCGTTCACAATTGCTTTGCGTCGGCACAAGGGTGTGTGAGAGGGACAAGGGCAGAGAACATCTTCGCGAGGGATATTTGGGTTGGAATAAAACATGGTTAGAGGGACGGATACAAAGCAAGGGGATTTGCAGCAGCTGGCCCTCGTTAGCTGCTATTTGAATGATGATATTTTAGTAAGTCCCTGGAAACCAACTTCCTTGATCAGAGTTGTTTTGTTTTGTTTTGTTGGTTTTTTTGGAGACAGGGCCTTGCTAGTAGCCAAGGCTGGCCTCTGACCCAACAGTCCTCCTGCCTCAGCCTCTGGAGTGCTGGGATTACAGGCAAAGTGTGCTGCACACACAGTTCAATCAGTTTGTTTGTTTATTTTTACTATTTTCTTTTTTGGTACGGGGTCGAACCCAGGGCCTTGTGCTTGGCAGGCAGGCGCTGCACCGTTAAAGTACATCCTCCAGGAATCAGTATTTTTACATCAAGTCTTTAGTAAGATTTAGATTCTGATTCTGCTGTTTGTTAGTCATGCGACCTAGGACAGCAGTGAGGGAAACTGCAAACTTTAGTTTTCTCATCTGAAAAATGGGCTGATGTTTGTACACAGTTATGTAACCCCTGGCACAGAAGGAAATCCCTGCTAAATGCTAGCAAGCTGTCATTATAGTGATAATTATTGTTTCTCATCGTGTTTATAACACATGTTTAGCAGAAGAAAACATAACTGAACCAAATGTCACAAGACAGGAGGAAACAAACATGCAGAAGGAAGGAACTGGTTAGATCTGGAGCTGACTGAGGTTCATCCAAAGCAGCCCCGGGGCCTGTTGGAGGGAAGAATTTGGCAGAAGGGAAAGGGATCACGGTTTGTGCTGGAAAATGAACACGGAATGGCTGAGCCTTGCCCTCTGTTGTTGTTTGCCTTTTTGGTATTTTTTGAGATGAACTCCCTAGGGTGCCCAGGCTGGCCTTGAACTTGTGACAGTCCTCCTGCCTCGGCCTCCTGAGTTTTGGGATTCTAGGCCTGTGTCACCATGCCCAGTGAGAGAAACTTTTACAACTGTATTTGGTGATAGGGGCTGGGGATATAGCTCAGTGGAATAAGCGCTTGCCTAGCAAGCGCAAGGTCCTGAGTTCGATCCCCAGTACCGCAAAAAAAAAAAAAAAAAAAAAAAAAACTGTATTTGGTGATAGATAAGTAGTAGAACATGTTTATACTACATTTCACCAGTATATTTAGTGTGTGTGATGAGCTTTTTGAGTATATTGGTTATAGATTTAAACGTTATAGCTGTGCTTGCTGTGTGCGCAGAACTGTTCAGACGGGGGCTCTGAGGGTACAGCTCTACGGCAGAGCCATGCTTAGGGTGAGCTCTGGCCTCGGGCTGGAGTCCCAGGTCAACGTCCCCCACCACTTTGTATTATTAACCTGAATATTTCTCCTGTTGAATGGCATGTGCAGCCCTGAACATACCTTTCTCACAGATCAGTTATACTGTTGCTTCTGGAGCAAAGTATCAGGTCAGATTTTGAGTATTATAGTCATAACCATTTGGGTTTTTGGGGGGCGGGGGTTGGTTTTGGGTTTTGTTTTCTCTTTGAGACAGGGTTTCACTATGCAGTTCAGGCGGGCCTTCAACTCACTGTGTAGCCCAGGCTGGCCTTGAACTCAGCAATCCTCCTGCCTCCACCTCCCAAGTGCTGGGGTTACATGTGTGTGCCACTACGCCTGGCTATCTTACAGCCATTTTGATCCAGTAGTACCCAGCAAGTGACCCGATGTCCAGGGCTCCCACACCCACACTTTGACAGCCTCAGCCACTGGGGGGGGGGTGCTCGCTTATCTCCGGCTCCTATCTTGAGCTCTGCTGGGCTGGGGGTTTGGGATTCTGTCCCTAATAAGTTCTCAGATGCTGCCGTTCCTGCTGCCTCCAGGACCACATTTTGGGCAATCAGACTTCGGAGGGTTTTCACTGTGTCCTGAGGTACAGCGTATCTCACTCTAAGTGCTGACTTAGCCCAAGAACTTAGCCCATTCTGGATGCAGCTGTTTGCTTTGCACAGGGTTAATAGAAGGCCCCACTGTGCTTCTGCACAGCTGCTCTCGGAGCGTGGACATCCTAGGGGCCAGTTCTGGGGAGAAGTTAGAAGCTCTGAATGTGGATTGGGATGTATCTGGCTTTGGGCTGTAAGTCAAATGTTACAAAGCTCTCGGCTGGCTACAAGTACATTATGCTTGAACACTCTCTGGTACGAAGTGTAAGAGACCCTGAACACACTAGAGTCATTCATATTTTTGAGTTCTGCCAACAGCGCCCCCCCCCCAGCCCACCCCTTTCTCTCTTGGTTAATACATACCAAAGGCCAGCTTTGTAGTTTCGGAAAAATGAGAGTCTCCATTACGATTCTGTGTGTGGCTATGCTATGCCCATTGATTTTAATAATTCCTGAGTAGTCCGAGGAGTTCTCCTGATGTGGCTGCCTTGTAAAATTATAGTAATCTAATTTGGGAACAATATGGGTCTGAGTTGAACTTTAGTTTGTGTTGAGACACCATCATTCTACCCTGAGCTCAGGGAGGAAGTAAGGTGCCTTGTTAAGGACCCCACCCCGTAGGTACTGGTGCACACTGGGGCCTTCAGCTGGCCTCAGGTCTCTGGGCCCATCCAGGTGGCAGCTCAGCGCAGGAATTCATCAACCATTGTGTGCAGGTGACTCTCACTTGATTGCTCCATCCTAGCCCTTCCTAGAACTCTGGATTTGTTTATTTGTTTTGGGTTTCTTTTGAGACAGGGTCTCTTTATGTAGTTTAGGCTAGCCTGGAACTCTGTGTAGACCAGGCTGGTCTTAAATTTGCTGCAATCCTCTTGTCTCAGCCTCCTGAGAGCTGGGATTACGGTGCGTAGCATCATGCCTGGTTCACAGCTCGAGGTCTGTGTCAGTAACTCTCCGTGGATGTCCAGCAGGCATCTAAACTTCAGCATTCCAGAAGCAGGTGTGCACACCTGGGAGCAGCTCCCGTGCCCAGCCTCGCCTGTCTTGAGAAATGCTAACACCGTGTACTCTGTGAGCCAGATCCCAAGACTCATTCAGTTTTTTTCTGTTTTTCAGAGCAGTGCTAGGGTTAAACCAAGGACTCTGCCACCAAGTTGCACCCCCTGCCTTTTCTTTTCATTTCTCTCTTTCGGAGACGAGTTTCACTAAATTGTCCAGGCTGACTTTGAACTTTCCATCCTTCTGCCTCCGCCTCCTGAGTAGCTGGGGTTACAGCACTGAGTCCACAGCCCGATTCCCTGCACTCTGCTGTGCCTCTGCAACACAGTCACATTTATTCTCCCACCCCAGCCACGTTGGCTCACCCTCCCCTCCCCACAGCTGGTGCTGCAGCTCTCTAGCAGCCACATCACATTTACCTCCAGGCCATGCGTGTCCCGCACAGCGCGGGTGAGCTTGGTGGAAAGCACCCTGGCCCCGCACACAGGCTCCTAACCCAGCCCGCCACCCTTACTCCTGGCCCCAGGCTGTCACACACCCTCCATCTGTGCCATTCTCGGGCAAGCCAGGCAAGCTCCTCCTTTCCGACCTCAGGTCTTGGTGGTGTCTGTTCCTTCTGACAGGTGCCATTCCTCCTGCTCGTCCCATTGCTGCTCCTTCTGTATATAATGAAATCCTAGTTTAAATGTCCTGCCCTTGGACACCTCTCTTAGGTGCACAGCCCCTCTTGTGTCATCCAACTTTTTTTTGTACTGGGAATCTAACTTAGGACCTTGCATGTACCAGGCAGGCGCTGTGCGGCTGAGCTACATCCCCAGCCCCTGCCACCCAACTTAACATCTATGTGGTACCAGCACCATCTCTTGATTTACACATTTGTGGTTTCTCTCCCTTTGCATGAGCAGGAACCTCACTTGTTTTTAAAGTGGGTACCAGTACCCAGAAAGTACCGGATACAATAGAATCTTTTTTTGTTTTTGTTTTAGAGACAGGGTCTCACTCTGTGGTTCAGGCTGACCTTGAATTCGTAGTGATTTTCCTGTCTCGGCCTCCTAAGTGCTGGGATTGCAAACATGTACCACCCCACCTGGCATATGGTAGAGTCTTAAAGTCTTGTGTGTGTATGTGTGTTTTCAGTTTTGTGAGACAGGGTCTCACTCACTGTGTGGTTCAGGCTGGGCTTAAACTCATTATGTAGCCCAGGTTATCCTCAAATGGGCTGCGATCTTCCTGCCTCAGCTGCCGGAGTACTCTGGGATTATAGGCATGTGTCACCTCTCCTGGCTAGTTAACTGAAATGTTGACCAGCCATAAATAACAAGTATTTCCTGAGTTGTTGCTACTTTAAGTCTCTCTGCTTGATGCCAGCAGGGGGAAAATATGGTACAAAACATGGCAACTGACCTTGTAATTCTATTTGTAAACACTGAGTCCTTGACTTCTGGTTAAACATAGTAAACTGAACAAGTGTGTATATAGCTCCACTTCCTCCCAAAACTCTCGTAAAAGGACGGTAAGGGATCAAAACAGTACAAACTCAGAAGCCTCCTGGAGAGACACTGGCCACAGTCTCCAGGCTGGAGCGCTGCGCCGAAATTAATGCAGACAAGTCTGGAGCTGCACGCCAGGCAGGGCTGTGCAAGGCTGGCTGCACTGGCTGCAGAGTCCTCAGGCCTGGGGTTGCACACAACCAGGAACCACCACGTGAGGCTGATCCCTCAGCGGAGGGGAAAGGGAGGAGGAGGACTCCACAGAGCCCAGGAAACAGGGAAGGCGGGGAGTGGCGGAGCCCAGCTACACAGGGGCAAATAAAATCAGAGGATGTTTTCAGCTTGGGCCTAGTTGGTGTGTTACCTGGTAACTCAGAAAACTAAGCAGAAATAAATAAGAATGCAAATTTTAAAGAAAAAGCACAGGTGGTTGAACCCAGGAGTTTTGCACTGAGCTCCACACCTAGTGTTTTGTTTTGTTTTTCATTTTGAGACAGGGTCTTGTTAAATCACTCAGTTGCCCAATCTAGGGACCCTCCTGCCTTAGCATCCCAGAGTTGCTGGGATTACAGATGAGCACCGCCATGCCCAATGTCTTTGTTGTATTCTTTATTTTTTTTGTTTTTTGGGGTGCTGAAAGCCAGGGCCTGTTGAATGCTGGACAAACTTTTACCAATGAGCTGTATCTCTTTCTCCTCCAGATAAACAGTATATTTTTCCTTTGTGATACAGAAGCAGTTTTCAATAATGAAATAAAGTTACAAGAAAGAAAATATAAAGTCAGCTCTAAATGTTTAGTGTGTCATTATCAAATACTAATGTATTTTTCCTTTGGTTCTTTTGAGATGGGGTCTCCCTGTGTAGTACAGGCGGGTCTTGAGCCCACTCTGTACTGGGATCACAGGGGGGTGCCCCCAAGGCCGGTGGTCATATACTCATTTAAGAGCAAGTGAGAAGAACTGTGGAGGGGCTGGGGTGATGTGAGTCAGGTATCAGAATGCTGGCAAGTAATCTCTCTGTTTGAGGGGAGAGGGTTTGCATGCTCAGAAGAGGTCTAGCAAGGAGCAGGGGAGGGACGAGCAGCAGGAACGGCACCTGTCACAAGGAGCAGACACCACCAAGACCTTGAGATCAGAAGGAAGAAGCTTGCCTGGCTTGCGGAAGAACGGTGCAGACAAGCCTGTGTGACACAGGCCAAGGCCAGGAGTAGGAGCGGTGCTCTGGGTCAGGAGCCTGCGTGTCATGGGCCAGGGCCAGCAGGTTTTAAGAACAGACAGGCGTGAGCAGGGTGGTCTCCACCAAGCTCATCTGGAGTGTGCAGGAGATGCATTGCTTGGAGGTGGGTAGGAGAGGGTGCATGAACATGGCTGAGGGAGGTGGCTGCGGGTTCTAGCCTAATCTGGACATTTTAGCAATGTGGGAAGACCCTGGCTCAAAACAGAAAACTCCGTCTGAAGGTCCTAGGTTCAGTGCTCAGTACAGGACTTGGGAGGTGTGGGGGAGGGAGCTAAAATGGGTCTCCTGTTGGCGGCGAGACGGCAGTCTAATGAGAAAGGCCTCTGGGGGTGGGAGCTAAATTGTGCTTTGCAGATTGTAGGACTTTGATGTGGAGAGAGAGGTTCAGGGAGCTGAGAAAAGCTTCACAGAGAGGCACTGAGCTATGCCAGGAGACCCGAGGAGCCTCCAGGTAAAAAGGAGCAGACAAGTATGTGCTCAGATACAGGCCCCTCTGGTTGCCAGCAAGGGAAGCTGACACTGCTGGTTTGCTCAGGATGGTGGCGGAGAGGGCGACGCTCACTTCCTGGTGCTGTCTTGGCTGATTTTGGACAGGCCAGACGGACCACACCACAGGAGACAGTCACTGGGTCGTAGCCTCCTCTAGGCTGGTGCCAGGAGGAGATGGGTGTCTCTTTCTCGAGCACAGTGTTGCCCCTGTCAGTACTCCTTCATTCACAATGAGGAGGGAGAAGTCAGATCGTTTTTCTTCCCCCCTTGCCGATGGCCGTGACTGAACGGCTCCTGTGTTCTTGTTTAAAGGAAGAACTTGGCACATGGCGGACCTCCTCCAGCTTTCTTTAGTGGGCTGTGGGGTGTGAGTGATTAAGACTGCAGCTGTACTTGCTACCAACAAGCTTTCACGGAGTGAGCGGCCACACAGACAGGCCTGCTTAGGAGGTTAGAGTGGCCTCCTGGGACCGGAGATCGAATTCTTTCAGTGCACGGTGTCGAGAGGCCCTCTCCTCGGGCTGACGCACGGGCGTCTGTTTGTGCCGGAGGCAGCCACACTTACTTGTTTAAAATGGCGGCCACCCTTGGCTCTGAGAGGCCTCCACGCCTCACTTGGAGTAGACAGAGGAGGCTGATTTCACTTCACTCTGTGTAGTTTGGCCCTAGTACTCACTCCTCTGGAATACAGAAATCTTTACTCCTCCAGTGCGTCCCTGGACAAGCCCATCTCTGTCCTGTGGCTCAGTTACCTCCACAGTGCTGATGCTCCTTCGTCTTCAAAGCTTGGAACTCCTTCTTGCCTCATCTCCAAGAATTTTTTCTTTTTACTCAGCAAATATTTACTAGGTTTTTGCCATAGGGAGGACCGCGTGGAGAGCACAGGAGATGAATCAGATGCGGGGATGTCCTAAGACAGTGTTAGTCAAGTACCGGACACAGGGCGAGCCTGGTGGGCTTCTGTTGGTAACCTAGGGGCTCGGCAGGGGGAGGAGACTAGATAGGTGGGTGGGTGTCAGGTAACCTCACGATGGAGAAAGGAACATTTGTGTTGAGGTGTAAAAGCCAGGCCCTGGTGTGCAGAGGAGTTTGTTCTAGGCTGAGGTAGAAAGTGAGGGACCAGGTGAGAACAGGAAGAAAGAGTACTTGGCGCTTACGGAGCTCTCACTGTATGCCTGAGGCTTCAGTCACAGAATCCTCTCCAGTCATCCAGCAGTTTTTTCCTGTTAAGAAAACCAAGGCTTAAATAACTTGTCCAGGAACGCTCATAAGCAGCAAGAGTGGGAACATGAATGCAAGACACTTGAGTCAAGTCTCAAATTTTTAGCCTCTGAAGTCAGAGCATGTTTTAGCTAGAGCAGAAGATACTCAAAAAGGAAAGGAGTAGCTGAAAGAAGAGATAAAGTTCAGAAAAAAGTGGTTGGGGCAAAGCAAGAAAGGAGCTAATTAGAGGTGCAGGGAGCCACTGAAGGTTTTCAGTGGAGTGTGACAGCCACGCCAGGGCTTCCAGTGCTCTACAAAAACATTGGAGTTCCTCACTCTGCACCAGCCAGATCCCTGGTGCCCCTACCCTGCCTGACTCCTACCTAGCCACCCCGTGAGATAGCTGCTGTGGCTGTGCCCTGGCCCTTGAGGGAGGGAGCGGGCACAGGTTAAATGTTGCTGGAAGTGTGATTGAGCACTGATATGTAAGAAGAACTTGAGACAGAGGCGGAGTTAAGTCCGCTCCCTGAGAGACAGTCAGGAAGGGATGGGATGGAAGAGTGGGGTGCAGCTGAAGGGGCAGAAAGTCCAGCGGCAGAGGCTTCTGAGCTCCACGTGGAGGGTGTTGGTCTAGGGCTGGCACCTGCAGAGTGTAAGAGGAGGAGAGGGACGGTCCCCTTCCTTTCCAAGTCCTCCACAGACTTAGAGTCAGGTTGGGACATTTTGCCTAAAGGCCTGAGTTTAGGGCAAGTGGCAAGGCTGGATTCAGCAACGGGTGAAATCCTCAGAGGTTCAAGTTGGTAGATAAGAGGGTGGTGGCCAGGGAGCTGGGGCCACGGACAGAATCACTGGGGATCACCAAACACTTGAGATCCAAGGCTGCGTGAAATGACGGAGGATATCTGTCAGGATATCCCAGTCCCGTTAGTGTTGCGAAACCACAAACCAATAGATTTGTAAGAAGGAAAGGTTTATTCAGTTCATGGTTCTGAAGGTGGGAAGTCCAAGATCACGTGGCTGCATCTGGTTAGGTCCTTACTGCTGAGGCAGGGCTTTTTCGCCTCTGGAGACAGTTTGCGAGCTCAGGTCTCTTACTAAAGCCACTAATTCACTGGGTGCAGTGGCACCCTCTTGTAATCTTAACACCTGCTGAGACTGAGGCAGGAGAATCACCAGTGAGAGGTGCCTGGCCAACTTAATGAGAGTATGTTTAAAAATAAAAAACCAAAAAGGCAGGTAGCTCAGTCAGTGGTAGAGTGCCCCTAGGTTCAATCCCTGGTATAAAACAAACAACTCTCCCACATAAACAACAAAATGCCACTAATCATAATCATGATGTCTCCACCCTCACAACCATGTCTAATCCTGATTACTCCCCAGACACTGAACTTTTAAATACTGTTAACATGGGACTTCAGGATTGTTTCTAATCATGAAATTTGGAAGATACTTGAAATAGTTGAAATTAAAAAAAACCACTGTAGTTGGCATAAAACTTTCTTTTCTTATGAAAAAGATAGAAGCGTAATGTGAAAATAATAGTGTGTATTTTCTTTTAATTTTGTCGGCATACCAGTAGGAAAAAAAACCCTATTCGCTGGTATCCAGCTATTCTTGGTATTCCACCTTCAAGTCTCACTGTGATCAGAACTGGGCCGGGCATTTTAGGAAGTAGAACTGATAGGCTCCCGTCTCCGTAGTCCTTAGTAACCCCGCAGGAGGGGCAGGAAGATGTGTCCGTAAACTCAAAGCATGTAGGTGAAGGGTGACCTGGTGTCAGTGAATCCTATCATGGTAAGGCAGTATATGTGTCTCAAGTCAGGTTTGGCACATTGGCAATTCTCAGTTTTGTGTTTTTCGAGGCTACTTTTAAACAGAAGGTCCTCAAGCCCATGTTCCTGTCCGTTCACAGCTGCCTCCAGGTTCCAGTCCGACCACGACCCATGTAGGACACCACCAGTGGGCACTTCTCCCGTGGCAGGTCTCAAAAAGCAGCCTTGTGCCTATGCATTTTAAAAGCAGGGATCTGTCTGCTCAATCCATTTTCAACATAATGGTCTGTCATTGCTTAGGCACTGAGCCGTGCTTGGGCTATTTCTAGCGGATTACCTACCTTAGAGGAAATGAGAATTTAAATTATTTGCTGGACTTTAAAAGTTTTACATAAAAGGAAGGCACTGCATCCAAAGATGCATGTGATACAGGGAAGGCTTTTTCCTACTAGCAGCCACTGTTTTCTTTATTTATTTTTCTTTTTTTTACAGTTTTCTTTCCTAAGTGCATTTTACTGATTCTTAATAGTCCATATAACATTTTTCTAAAACCTTACGTAATTTCTCACACACCCCCTTTTGAGACAGGGCCTTGCTTTGTAGTTTGTGCTGGACTTGAATTCACCATGTTGCCCTGGCTGTCCTCAAACTCAAGGTGATCCTCCTGCCTCAGCCTCCTGAGTGCTGGGATTACAGGCTTGTGCCATCACACCTGGTATTCATCACCATTTTAAATATGAGGAACCCAGGTCCCGAGGTTAAGTCATTTGTCCCCAATTGTTTTGTTTCAAAGCTGGGGTGAAATATAGTTCTTTCTGACTTCGTCATGGCTTTCTGCTCTATTCAGAATTATCAAGGAGGTAACAGTAATTACTAAATAAGTGAGTGGATTTTCCAGAAAGAATACGGTCATGTGCTACATAGTCATATTTTTGTCAACCACAGATCCACATATGCAACAACATTGGTCCCCATTTCCCAGAGAAGATACTGTTACCCCCGACTTAGAGGAGAGGGCTGTTTGGCTTGTAGGTTTGGTGAGGTCAGTCCATGGTTGGCTGGCTTTAAGGCAGAAATGGCAAGGCGGAAGTGCAGGGTGAATGAAGGCTGCTGAACACGGCAACCAAGAAGCAGAGCAAGAATAAAGAAAGGAGCTGGGGCTACGAATACACCCTTCCAGCCAGGTGTGGTGGCACACACCTGTACTCCTAGCACTAGGGAGGCTGAGACAGGATTGCACTGAGAGGCCGACCTGAACTACAGCAAAATGCTGTCTCAAAAAGAAAAAGCCTTGAAACAAAAGCAAGCACTTACAGGTCATGCCCCTGGTTACCTGTCCCTCTGAGTAAATCCCACACCAAGCACATGAGCCTTTGGGGGCACATTTTAGACCTAAGCCATAGCATTGCACTCTGGCTCCCGAGCAGCTCACGTCCGTCTCATACAAAATGCATTTAGTCCACCTCACAGAGTCCCAGCATTGCTGAACGGTCCAAGTCTAAAGTGTCTTGGGACTCAGGAAGCGTTTAGCTGTGAGCTGCTATAAAAATAAAGAGCAAACCAACAAGTTAAATATGCACAACGCAGAATGGCACAGAGTAAACACTACCATTCCAAATAGGAGGAATAGGGGAATAGGAAGAAATTCAAGCAAGCAGACCTGAAAACCAGCAGGGCAGCCTCCAGGTCCTTTATCTCCCTTCCCAGCACCTGGACATGATGTGCTGAGAGGTGAACTCCCCACGACAGCTTGGGCAGTCCTGCCCTGTGGACTTACTGGGTGCATCGCACATGGCCTCGCCTTGGGTCCAGCTCTGCTCATTGACTGCAGCTTTCCTTGACGACCTTCTACCTTCCTGGGGACTCTCCTGGGGTCTTCAGCATCACTCTCACAGCCTCATGCATTGCCCTGTCAGAGGTTCTTGGCAGGACTGTGACCCTGTAACATACTTTTGCTTGGTTTTTCCATCTCTCATTCTGAGATCTGGGTAGAAGCCTCCATGATTTCATAACTCTCACATTCCGGCTGCCTGAAAAAACCAGCACTGTGTAGATGATGCCAAGATCTGCCACTGGTTGAAGCAGTACCCTGGTTCCCTTGGACCTTGGCTGCAGTGGCCTCTGAGTGCTTAGGTGACTGCACTAGGAGTAATGCTTGCATAGGCAGACCTGAAAGAGCAGGTGCCCTGGGGCTCTTTTTCCAAAGCAAATCCTTTCAAAGAAATTTACCCTTTTACACTGGGGTCTGGCTGTTTCCTGAGATGACCTCAAAACATGTTTCTTTTTCTTTCTTTTTTCTTCACCTTTTCTGTCTCTCTTTTTTTTTTTTTTTTTTCTTTTCGAGACAGGGTCTTGCTATGTAGTTCAGGCTGGACTTGAGCTCACTTTGTAGCCCAGGCTGGTCTCAAACTCACAACGATCCTCCTGCCTCAGCCTCCCAAGAGGTGGAATTGCAGGCATGCGCCACCATGCCTGGCAAGGTACCTTATTTGTCCTGATGCAAAGTACAGTAAGTCCCGATTTGGGAACATGAGAAGGGACCTCACATTATGAACATTCATAGATGCAAACAAATCCTGAAAGTAGCCCAGAGTCTGCCTTACCATTTTAAGGTAACTATAAAAGTAAAGAAGTGTATTTACAGTATTTTTGTGTCTTTTTTTTCTTAATGCCTTACATTGTATGTTTCTGTAGAAGGTGTATAAGACTCACTTTGTTGGACTTAAAAACAAGTAAGACTTACATTCTATCAGAACAACTCATTTGTAATTCAGGGGACTTAGTGTATGTACTTAGCTTCTTTGCAGCCAATCTCTCTTGAGCCTCAAGTTGACAACCTTCTTCCTTTCCGGCCAAGGTGGAAATTTTAAAAATCACTCAGTGCTGCTTATTCCCCTGATTCTCACTCTAGATCTAGCTAAAAGCATGCAACCGTGTCCATGCCACAACTTGAATATTGTGCTGCCTTGAAATTTCCTCTGCCAAGTCAGTCTGCTACCTTCAAATTCAGTGTCATACAAAGTCTTAGAACATGGAAAAACAGACAAATTATTTACCAGAATGAAACACGCATGGCCACTAATACTATTTCCAATACATACATATTTCCAATACATACAGTCCTCATTCCCATCGGAGCCCTCACCAGCCTGGCCTCTGCTGTCTGCTTTCTTATCGTTATGCTGGTGTTCTGAGCTCTCACCAAAATCACCCCTCAAGCTCAGTTCACAGCATGCTAAAACTTTTATAGTCTGTATATCCAAGTCTTTCCAAACACTTTTTATGCAGACCACTTGCCAAGATCGCAAAACCATGTGGTCCTACTCAGTCACAGTACCAGCTGCCCTCACTCTTGGTACCAGTTTTCTGTATCACTCCTATTGCTGGGACAAAATCCCTAACACCCATAACTTCAGGGAAGAGAGGGCTCTTTGGCTCACAGCTCTGGCAGTTTCAGTCCGAGGTTGGCTGGCACCAAGGCAGACACAAGATGGTGGAAAGGCAGGGCAGGGGAAAGGCCCTCTACCATGGCAGCTAGGAACCCCTCCCAGTGACCCACTCCCGCAGGGGCTCCACCCTGAGTGAGACCAGAAGTAGCGTGTAGCTTAACCTGGCTGGGAAGAGAGGCACAACAGGGTCTCAGCACACCTGCACAGAACCAGCTCTCAGAACCCTACATGTGGGCTTCTCTAGAGCAGGTCTCTGATAGGATGATTTTGTTGTGACGTAAGCACGGGAAATACGAAAAGGAGAAAGATGCCCTTATGACCTTGCTTTCGTGCCCCTGCTCACAACAATCCACCCTGTAGTCTAGGGTGTACTTCTTATTTTTATTTTTCCTCCCTGTTTGCTCAGCCCAGACTCACTTAGCAGGGCCTGTTTTGTTTTTTCTGCCCTTATTTTCATTTTTCCTACCTCAAGTAAATGTGAAACTTTGCTACTTTTTTTTTTTTTTTTGCTTGTTTCGTTCAGTTCTTCATTCAGGACAGAAAGGACCTAGAAATCATCTCTCAGCAGAGACTCTAGCACCCCAGAATCTGATAATAGCATGAGACTTGGGGGACATTTTTTTCATGTTAAAAAAATTTTATTGATCCCTTTTAGATCTACATAATGATAACATTCATCGTGGGGATTTGTAACTGTACATGGTATATCTTGCTTCGCCTCCCCATTCCCTACCCCTTGGGGAGCATTATAGATCTAACTCATTGCTGTCACATGAAATTATAATGCAGTTGTAAAACTCCTATTGCCAGTGACATCATCACCCTCAAACTCATGTTTGGGTGATGCCGGTGTAAACAAACCTATGCTGCTGGTCAGGGAAGTGTAAAGCACGTAGTTACGTATGTTAGCTGTGTAATAGATTATACCATCCAGATGTGTTACCATGATGCCCACCTGGCGGTGAAGTCTAAATGCATTTCTTAGCATCTGTTCCTGTCATTAAGCAACACACGACTATAGTCAATATCTTCTCTGTTAGGGGAGAATATCTGAGGTATTCTCAAGTAAGGTTTCCTGCTGGGTGTGTGGTGCACACCTGTTTTCCCAGTACTCAGAAGGCTGAGGCAGGAGGATAGTTGGAAATTCAAAGCCAGCCTGAACTACATAGTGAGACCCTGTCTCCAAAAAAAAAAAAAGTTTCTTTCTCTTTTTTTTTAAGTGGGATCTTACTAGGTTGCCCTTGCTGACCTCAAACTTGTGATCCTCCACCCACCGCCTCCCAAGCATTGTGGTTGGAATTACAGGCATACACCTCTGCCTGGCTCAGATATGTTTAAAGAAAGGGATCATCAGCCTAGGGGTCTTCCTTATTTCTGGTAAATCTCCTTACAATGACTATTAATGCAGAGGAAGAATTCTTTTTAGTCAGTCAACAGGTATTGTGTAAAGTTGCACCTTGCAGCTCTGCATTTTGGGAAAGGGAGAGGTAGCAATTAGAGATGCAGGTTAGAGGTTGCAGACCCGGGGTGAGGTGTGGTCCTGCCAGCATCACAGTAGTGTCACGTGTGGGGACAGGAACCTTAAAGTCGCTTGAGAGCTTTGTATAGGACTGTTCTGAATACATTGTCTTGTTTGTTTAAATCTCTGTACCATTAGCTCTGTGTTAGGAAAACAACACCTTCACATCTTTTCTTTTGAGAAGAAGGTAGGGAGAGATCCAGTTTAAACTTTTTATTTATTTTTTTTTCTTTTTTGAGACAGGGTTTTGCAGTGCAATTCAGGCTGGCCTTGAACTCACTTTGTACCCAGTACTCAGTCATAGTAATCCTCCTGCCTCAGCCTCCTGAGTGCTGGGATTACAGGCATGTGCCGCCACGCCCAGCCAATTTAAACTCTTGATAGACTTGCTAAAGTTCTTTCTCCCCCCCCCCCCCAAGTGGCAGGCAGTCTCACTCATGGCGGCTTCACAGGCCATACCCCTCCACCCTCATTCTCAGTCTGTCCTCCTGTCTGCCTGTATCCTCCCGGAGTACCACCGAGGAGGGGCGCGGACTCAGTCCCCTGGCTTGTCCAGATTAATGCTATTCATTGTCAAGTACAGCTTTGTAATGAGCTGACTTGTTGCTGAGAGCGGCCTCATGTAAATCTCCTTTGTACTCTGTGGATTTAATGTCTAACAATTTCCGTATTTCAACACAACTTCATTGTACCCTGAGCTTTATGATTTCCCTCTAGTGAAGAGCCTCACCTCACATGCTATTTCAAAACTAATACATATTTTTTTTCAGAAGAAAAATGCGGCTGACTAAATATGGAACAAAGTAGTTAACCTTACAATTATTAAACTAGCCCATGAAAATGTAATGGGTCTGGAAATACTACTGTCGAGTGGAAAACTAGCCTGGTTTTGGGGAGGGAACATTACTCACATACTATAGTTAGTAGATTTTATTGCACCCCTTTCTGGAAAGCTGTTTGGTCACTTGTATTTCAAAATTCCTTCTCCTAGAAATTTAAAGACAGTAGAAGTTTTGTGGGTGAAAATGTTGCTAAGAGCCTAGCAGAATGCTTCTGTTGCATAGAACGTCCAAATGTTATGCAACCTCGGCAGAAAGTGCTGTCAAGGAATTAAATAGTAGGAAGAAGACACCATTGAGGGCAACAGGCTATGGAGCCCTGTAAGTATTTGTCGTGACCCGTGGTTGTGTGTGAAATGTGCATAGGAAAAAGACAGCAGGAACTACACCGGAATGTTTGCACTGGCCACGCCCAATTTTGAGCTATGACATCATAGGCTATGAAGATGTTTGTATATGATGTTATAGCTATGACTTCTGTGATTTTTATGAATCTGAGTGACGGTGACCACTGTCCTTCATTTTAGCATTGAAAGCTCTGCCGCACAGCTGAGCAGTCCCATGTATAGGGATGTACACTGAGATGAGGTTGTTCCACTTTGCAGGAAGAGCCAAGCTAAAAAATGAAAGTCACAAGCCAGGGGTGGTGGTGCACACCTGTAATTCCAGCACTTTGGGAGGCTGAGGCAGGAGGATCCCGAGTTCAAGCCCAGCTGGAGTTACTTAACTAGACCCTGTCTCAAAATAAAAAAGTAAAAGAGGATGGGGAGACAAGTCAATGTAAAAACTCTGGGTTCAGTTTCCATCACCCCATCCTTAAAAAAGTAACAAAACGATGGGACCTGGTAGTGGTACTGAGGCCTTTAATTTTTTGATGATAAAATTAATGACAGTTTTGAAAGTGCAGGAAAATACTGTGGAAAAATGTAAACAGTGCTCAAATGTGGCCTGTGTTATTCCAAATCTGTCTGGTGGCTAGCAAACACTCTAGTCATCACAGCCCTGTGAAGTAGTACGGTGAGGAGGCACAGAGAGATGAAGAAATTAATCCAGAATCACACAGTTCTTGACATGTTGGATTTGAACTCAGGCAGTCCAGATCCCAGGTCTCACTGCAGACTGCCACCTGTGTGTCTCTACGAAGCCCTGACTCAGCCATGGTTTTGTGGCTCGTCCGGACGCTCATCCTGACCTGGCCCAGCTTCCCTCCAACCTGGCGCCAAGGCCAGAACTGCCTTTCGCGTCACACGGGGGGGGCGGGGGGGCAAGCCTGGGGATTTCCAGAGCAGACTTACTGGCCTTTGGCCATAGAACTCTTTCAGTTTTGCCACATGATCTTGTGGCTAAAGCCCAGGTCCAGGTGCAGCCATGGTTATTTCTGGAAATACTTCCCCCTTTCCTCTTTAGGATGAGTTTGGCTTCTATGCCAGACTGTCAGACGTCTCTGGGTTTGTAGCCTTCCATGAGGGTTCTGGACTCTACAAGTTTCAGGAAGAATCCACATCTAGCAAAGTGGTCATGGATTATCAGGGATCCATTCCCAGTTTTGCTCCGCTGAAACCTTGCAATTACATGTGGGTTTTTGTTTTGGGGGGTGAGTACCAGGAATCGAACTCAGGACCTCGCACTTGCCAGGCCGGTGCTGTGCCACTGAGCAATACCCCAAGCTCTTATTTATCTAGATTAACCATTTCATCAAATCTGCTTCACCAGACTGGTTTTTAAAAATACGTTTCAAGTGTTCCCTTTTTCTTAATCATGTAGTTCTACTTTTACATGGGCCAGTGTTAGCTCCTTCAAAACCTTTGTATGGAAAAGGTCTTCCTAGCCATCATTCAAGTTAGAGCAGCTCCAATTCCGTATCAGAAAGAAATACCTGAAGCTATTGTCTGAACTTGTACCTTGCTGAGGACTGTGCCAGAGAAGCGTTTGTTTTGTCACATTAGTTGAACGGCGGGAGGGTGGGGGCTGTATTCCTCACCCGTGAGATGGAGGCGCAGAAGCCACCATTTCTTTAAGGTGTAAGAGACGTTTTTAATTCCACATTTTAGGAATCTGTTATTTTACAAATAACAAAACTGAATTTTAGATACGTGGCGGAGAGTGTTACGATTAAGTTGAAGTTTAAGTGTGTGCCTTGTGTTAAGTTTCAAAACTGTGTATGTTTTTTTTTTTAAGGGCTGTGTCCCTCCTCCCTCCCACACATTTCTTGGGGTTGGGGGGTAAGAGGAAAAATGATGTAGAAAATACGAGGTAATGTGGATAGATAGAGGGTGTGTTTAGAACGGTTATGGTTGAAAGGAAACCCTGTGCTTCCCCGAGGCAAGCTGTTCCCTTTTACGAAGAAAGATTATCTTTGCATTGTCTCTGGCGGGGGAATGAGGCATCTGTTGGGCTGAGACCAGGGGATACTTGTTCTGGGGCTTGGCCAGGTGGGCACCTGGCAGCCGAGCTGTCCTGTGAAGGGCCTTTCCTCCTTCAGAGCAGCCAGGGCTGGAGGCCTGGGAAACAGAGCTTCCGCCCAGGGCTGTGGGAAAGGACCCCCACAAGCTGGAGCCCCACTGCCCATGCTGTGGGGCCAGCATCACTGTGGAATTATTAGAGTGCAGAATCAACCACCACCACCCCCCCTTCTGAATCCAGATGGTTCACCTGCTTTGCCCGTGGATACTGATTCGATCGGCAGCCTACAGGGTTTCCCAGAGCAGTTGCCCCCAGGCCTGGAAGAATTGGGGTGGGGTGAGATGGACTGAGAGGTAGGCTGAGAAAGATCAATTAATTAAAGAATTGGATCTTATTAGACCCCAGGCTAGGGTTTGGCCGATGCTCTGGGTACCTACAAGATGTCTGTGAGGGCAACAGGGGTGTTTGCGAGTGTGCGTGCATAAAACTGCTTCTCCCGACCTCTCCTGGCTCTCGGCTCCTCTGCACTGGGAGTCACGGAAAGGGGCCGAGGACCTTTGTGTCCCCAGTGAGCCCCTGAAAGTTTGGTAAGCCCTCCGGTGGGGAAGACAGGCGGTGGGGAAGACAGGCGTGCCCTGGTTTTATTCTCCCGAAAGCCCCCCGTACAGCTGCTCCTGAGCGGTCTCCCCTGTCCTCCTAGGGATGCGGGGAGTGGAGCTGCAGGCCCAGAGGCCGAGGCTCCTTGGTAACCCAGGACTGAGAGAACAGCAAGGCCCTAGCTGAGAGACAGGCACGAGGCTGGGCGGGACAGCCCTGCCCCTAATGGGAGACGCACCATCTTTACCTCGAGGGCTCGGATTCAGTTTCGTAAGCTGTGGATTCACTCAGACTGAACTTGCTTCTCCCCCAAACGTGTCGGATTAAAGGAGGTGCCTGAGCACAGTTTTGTGGGTGAGGCCCGGGCCTGACTCTTCGCTATAGTGCAAGGCACGAGCCTTGTGGGTGAATCACAGTGGCATTTAGATACTTGCTGTCTCTAGTTCAGCCTTTGTAAGTTCCCCGTCCACATAAATCCTATATATGTTTATAGTAAATTTACATGTTTAGTTTAATAGTCTGTAGGTCTAAATTGGAAACATCGTTGTGTTTAGATTTTTCTGAATCTGTTAAAAGTGCTGTAGCTACTCTAGAGCTAATCTGTACACAGTGATCTGACCTTCTCCAATCCGGGTCCTGTGTACTTCAAAACAACATTTGTAGTTACGCTTTTAAAATTCCACCTTTTAAAAAACTTACAGGTGTCAGAGTTCAATATATTTACTGTTGCTCTCCATTCCGTAAACTGAGAACAGGGTGCGTTTGCCAGTGTTTTGGGGACAGATAGCTGACCGGGGTTATAGATGATTGGCTAGAATTCAGGCTGCCTTAGTTGTGGTCATAGCTGCAGGACAAGAACCATATCCTTTTTTATTCGTTTGTTTTTACTTTTGAGATACAGTCTGACTATGTAGCCCCGGCTGGCCTCAAACTCACGGCAGTCCTCCTGCCTCAGCTTCCTGAGTGCTGGGATTATGGGCGTGCACCACTATGCACAGCCAGGAACATACTCCTTAGGGACAAAGCAGAGCCAAGAGCCGATAACCATCTCACACAAGGCAGTTAGGACATTCCTTGTGGACCCCTCCTGTTACAGCCAGAGGACGCCCTGGACTCCACCTTGGGGTTTTAGATGTTCAAGATATTTGTTGAATACTTTACAATTGATGAAGTATTTCCAAGTAATGCCAAAAGCAGTTGCACTTTTTTTTTTTAAAGTAGCTCTGAGTCACCCGTGGAAAACTTCGTTCCTGTGATTTCTGCGTGAACTGAAGCAAGAGATCCAGTGCCCTAATGTAGGCACCATAAAAATGTCCCATGCCCAGGACGTGGAGACAACTCAGCATGCAGAGAGACAGCTGTCAGCCCAAACCTGAAGTCCGTGTCCTTGCATAGACACAGCATAGTCCAAGACCTCTCCTCCTCTGTAAAATGAGAGCCCTCTTCTAAAGATGAAACAGAATCAGTTCATGTTTGGTTCTTGAGAGGGAAAGACACACAGTAAGCGCCAAAGCACATAAACTAGAAAAGTACAGACCATGGCGGTGCCACGACAGACACGATCCAGAGCAAGTGATCCAGCCCTTGCCTGGTCGGTACCCGACTCCACACACAGTGGCCACTCGTTCTGGACGGCCCGTTGTGCCAGGCAAGCTCCTTGATTCTGTCCGGGGAAGTCCTTCTGAATGCCTATGCTTTGTGGTGCGGTTCTATCCCGTCATCTCCCACGAGCCTCATCCATTGGGTAATTGCTGGAAAAATAAACTTGGCTTGAATGTTTAGGAAGCTGATTAGGATCTGCAATGTTTTTCTTTCTCTCAAAAAACAACAAAGCAGGTGTGTGCCTTTCGGGTTAGTGGTGGTCCCTACCACAGTTTCTCTTCTTTGCTCAGAGAGAACGTAGGGGCCTGCAAGGGCTTCCCCTGGTTCTGGTAGCGGAGGGTGGAGAATCCTGCAGCAGACCGCTGGATTCTGGGCTCCGCCCACCCTGTCCCGCAAGGAAGGTGGAGGAGGAGGATGCTGACTCCTGGTTCTCCTCCACTCTCCTGCTGAGCTGGCCCGGCCACCTGTGAAGCCACTGCCAGAGTCAACATGGACAGCCTTTGGGGCTGGCAGGCTTCATAATGCTGAGTGATGGAAGTTCCTGTTCAGATGCCCTCACCCTCTCCAGAGGGCATGGGTGTCTCCTCTCAGGGAAAAGGAAAATCTTAGGGAATGGTTTCTTTTCCTTTCATTGGCCACTGGCAAGGTCACAGGAGGCTTTATAGATGTTCTTAGAGGCGGAGAACAGATTTCCCAACGAACATTTGACAGACAGAACCTTAGAGTAGACCTGGTGTGCAGGTTTTGTCTGGAGGGGCGGAGGGAAGCGTACGGGAGCGGCTGTGCAGCGCGCTGGGGCCCTGGCACCCATGGTCTGGCTGAGGGGCAGGGCTGCAGGATTTAGAGATGGTAGTAAGCAGAGGTGCCATAAATGAGGGCTGGAGAGCTGAGGTGAGGGGCATGTGAGAGTGGCGTCCACAGGAGGGAACCCAAATTCCTCATCTTCAGGTCTTCCTCTGCGGCACGGGCTGTTTCCTTGAGGATGAGGCGAGGTGAGCAGTGGCACCTGCTGCCTTCGGGAGCTGGTCTGAGGGAGGCAGGGCCACCTCCTGAGCGTAGGAAGGCCTCTCTCCCCGGGGGAGTGCTCTGCTGTAGTGCTCTTGAGAGTCTATTTATTGTTGGGCTGGTGATTGTCAAACCCAGGGCTTTGTGCATGCAAGGCAAATGCTGTACTCCCAGTCCCTGAAACTCTTAGTTTCTGAACTAAGGGTACCCCCACAAAATATTTACATTGTGTACCCGGTCCCATGAATCACAGTCCAGGTCCTGGAGGGCAGGTACAAAGGAGTATTGCGCTGGGTTGTGAATAACTTAACTCTGTCCATCAAACTTGAGACCATTTGGTTGTATTTGACAGGCAGCAGAAACCATGGAAGGTGTGGGCACAGGGGCAGGGGTGGCTGAAGCAAGACGCGGAGGTGCTGAGACCAGAGAGGCCGGCCATGTACTAGGCGAGGCTGGTAGGCGGAGAGGGCTGCGGCAGAAGCTGGGGCTTCTTCCTGGGCTGTAGGTCCCACACCCCGTAAGCATTGCAGGAGAAAGTCCCTCAGGCAGAGGCAGTGAGGCAGATGTTTTGCAGAACCAGGGCGAGGCTCTTTCCAAAAAGACCCGGAAATCTCTGGTGGGGCTGCCTGTGGAAACATGCACTACAGCTGCTCAGCTGCAGCAAATGACCTGCAGATCAAGGTTTGTGTCAGGATCGAGAGCTTTGCTAGAACAAATATTCATCCAAAAATAAACTTCCCGTCCTTCCTGTTTTTATAACTTGCCTATTTCCTCTGAGTTTGAGGCTGGTCTCCAGTTCCGGGGGTTATTAATCTTCAGAGGATCAAGATCTCTATAGAAGTATTTCCTGTACATGTTTATCTACCCAGCCCTAAATTATTTTCCCCAAAAGATAAGAGAACTTTTTCTATACTGCCATGTCAGACCGTTCCTTTGAGAGATTTTTTGATGAGCATCCCAGGGGAGGAAAGGTCAGCCAGAAGGGACCTTCCAGATCATGGGCGGCCCAGGTGGCATGGAGGGGCTTTGAGGGTCACGCTCTGCCCACCTCTTCCCCAGTAAAGGTGGCTTCTTTCTGGGCATCCCTGGGGACAGAAAAAAGATACATAGTTCCCAGGGCCTTCTTGGGGCAAATTTCAAGGGTTGTATTGGATGCAACAGGGCAATAGTAACTGAAGAGATTCTGTTCCTTTAAAAGGCTCAAAATACCCTCCATAGGACCAATTTTCCGGTTTTTATAGCACTCAAGTGTAAACAAGGTCACTGTCCTTGCAGATAAGGCAGTTAGCGTGTGCTTGGTGCACGTGACCCTGCACACAGAGCCTTGTTGAAGCTCGGGCCACTCCTGAGCCTATTGACAAACAGACTGGGTTCCTAGGCCTGGGCGCTGCTCATTGGGAGCCTTCGGAGCTTCTTTGCGCTTAGAAATCCCAAGCCGGCATGCTGGTGGGTATTTTTAAAACGCAAGCTTCCTTGCATGAGTCTTGCAGAGGCCATGGCGACCGGGCTGCGTGGGTGGCGGCCTGTGCCGCAGTGGAACTTGGAGGGAGGCCAGCTGCCTTCGACTGAGGCCTTGGGAGGTGGGGCTGAGATGGCACATCTGCCAGACAGCACCACCGCAAGGCCCTGCCACCTCGGAGACACGGGTGACTCCATTGGGAACGACAGCTGAGCCCAAACCCCACCTGATGCCTTAGCTGTTGAGCCCTCGCAACCAGCCAGCGGGAACCGGCATGCACCGGAAGTGCCACGTATGCCTGGACTTTGAAGCCTTATTACAAAGAAAATAAATGCAGAGCATCTCATGAGTAGCTGTTTTATGGTGCTTACTTGTTGAAACAAAAAAATATTTTGGATATATCGGGTTATATCAACTTGATCATTATGATTAGTTTTGTCTGTTTTTTTTTTTTTTTTTACTGTGGCTACCAGAAAGTTTTAAATTGTGTGTGGCTCAAGTTACGTTTCTGTAGGACAGTGCCGCTCATCTCTGCTGTGAGTTTAGCCCCTAGTGTAGCTTTGTTTTTGTTTTTTGAGATGGGGTGTCGCTGTGTTGTCCAGGCTGGCCTCAAGCTCCTAGGCTCAAGTGATCCTCCAGCCTCAGCCTCCCGAGTAGCTGGAACTAAAGGTATGTGCCGCTATACCTGATTGCCAGTGTGGTTTCCAAGGGAATATATTCCCACAGTGTCTTCTCCCGGGTGGCCAGGCTGACGGGTGACC
This sequence comes from Dinomys branickii, assembly GCA_004027595.1. Taxonomy (NCBI): domain Eukaryota; kingdom Metazoa; phylum Chordata; class Mammalia; order Rodentia; family Dinomyidae; genus Dinomys; species Dinomys branickii. The sequence continues at coordinate 40,389 of PVLD010006865.1, read as the reverse complement.
CAGACCATGGAGAGCAGTGGGTGAGACAGCTACTTTCTAGGCAGGGAGTTTATCACTCCGTAAACTGCAACTGAAGCCAGGCATGGTAGTGCACGACTGCATTCCCAACATTCGGGAGGCTGAGGCAGGAGGATTGTGAGTTCAAGGCCAGGCTGGGCCACAAAGTGAGATCAAGATGAGCCTGAACTGCATAGTGAGACCCTGTCTCAAAAAGCAGGGGGGAGCTGCAGCTTACTAACATTTCTAAAACTGGTTTCAAAAGTACCCGCTTTGGTGCTCGCTTTGGCAGCACAGATACTAAAGGAAAAAAAAAACTCCCCCTTTGGCTTAATTTTTTCTACTTTGCTGACCAGCCTGCTTCCGGGAAGCGTGTGTTTCACTTCAGTGTTCTTCCTGTTCCTCTGCCCTCGGTTCAGACTCTAGCAGCTGCGTTTTAATCCCTTTTCCCAGAGCCACCTTGGAAATTGACTGCCCGGGAAGTCTCTCCTTCCGACCAGCGGCCCCTCCTGCCGGCCCGTGGCGTGATTGCTCAGCTGTAAAGGTGTTGGGCCAACAATGCATGAATGCAAAGCCCAAGGAGCCCCTGTTTTGACAAGTGCAGAAATACAGACCCGTAACTAACTTCACATTGGGCTGGCATTTCAGGACAGTGAGGAGGAAATTGCACTGGTGTCTGAAAAGCCCCAAATAATTCCTTATAGTGAGGGTTGTCACGGTGGCTCAGATCCAGGAAGGACCTGATGAATTATTGGGTGGCTGTTGTCTGCCAGGGGATGTGACATAGTGAGGTCCTCCCATTGAACACTGGTGTGGGTCCATCACCAGCCGAGGTAGTGGCTATATATACTGAGACATGTGCACTTCTGCCATAATTTGTACATCTTGCTGCCTGTCCTGTGCTGGACTTTGCTCAGAATAATTAGCATAAGAGTAAGCATGTGGGAAGTGCTTGCTGTGTACAGGAACTGTGCGAGGTGTCTTTTTTACATGTTCGGTTAACAAGTATCACAAATTCCAAGATATGTGCATAAGCCAACTCATTTGCCCATTTGCGGATGGAGAAGCTACAATTTAGAAAGATGAAATAAGTAACCCCAAGATGAAATTGTGTGACAAGGTATGCAGTCTAGGCCGGGACTCCAGAGCCAGGTGTCCCTCTGGTGTCCTGCTGTGTATGCATCATCCATTTTTTTGTTTTGTTTTGGGTCTTTTTGAGACTGGGTCTTTTTGAGACAGGGTCTTGCTGTGCAGTTCAGGCTGGCCTTGAGCTCACTTTGTAGCCCAGGCTGGTCTGGAACTCACAACAATCCTCCTGCCTCAGCTTCCCGAGTGCTGGGATTACAGGCGTGCACCAACCATGCCCAGCCACGTCGTCCATTCTACACAAGCGCTAACTATCACAACGTCTGCTGCTCTACAGGCTGAGACATAACACCAAGGCAGAGTTAGATCCTGGGCTGCCATACTGGCTGAGCTAAGCATTGAGGAGCACTGAGCTTTGCTGGGACCCTCCACAGTGGCTGTAAATGCTGCATGCTGCAGAAGCTTCTGCCATGTAGCTGTTGTGTCCAGTGAGGGGTACAGTGATGTCTGCAAAGCAGCAGTCCAGCTGGGCCTCCAGGGTGCCCTGGGGCTGTTGTGTTGGTGAAAGGGGACAAGTCTGGCTGGCAGATCCAGTAAGGTTTTGATAATGAGTCACCGGCTCTGGAGTCAGGCTGCTGTTGAGTTCTCTCTCAATGGCTTTCTAGGGTGAGTTCTTCATTCTTGGCTGGGAGTATATGGGCTGCTTCCTAGCTCTACAATAGGGTTGCTAAGAAAACTACTATGATCACTAAAGAGACCAGATGTGATGGCACGCACCTCTAATCCCAGAATTTGAGAGGCTGAGACAGGCAGGTCACCTGGATTTCAAAGCCAGCCTGGGCTACACAGTGAACTCATCCAGCTTGAACTACATAAGAAAACCTGGTCTCACCCCCCCACACACAAAAAAACCAAAAAATAAAGAGGACACAGACAGGCAGTGTGTACTTGGCAATGCCAAGGTAAATGCCAGCTAGCTTTTATCATGGTTATCATCAATGCATTTAATGCCACGTGATGAGTCACGGCAGCAGCATATAATGAGTGATAATCACGTGGCTTGAATGTTTTACTGTTTTAAGGGAAACATATCAGAGCATGTACTGTGTTTTGAGACAGAGTCTCAGTATATAGTTCAGGTTGACCATGAAGTTGAGGCAATCCTGCCTCAGCCTCCTCCTGAGTGCTAGGATCACAGAGTGAGCCACCATGCCTGGCCTGCCCCACCCCCCATAAATATCGCCTTTCAGAGGCATGGTCTCATGTTGGGAGTCTCCATCTTACCTTGTTTTTTTGGCGACAGTGTTTTGCTAAGTTGCCCAGGGTGCTCTCAGCCTTGAAATCCTCCTCCTGCTCCAGCCTCAAGTCTTTCTGTTGTCCAGATACATTTTTAAGTTTGGAAGTGGCCGTGAGTTCCCTAGAGCTGAGTTTGGTGAATAAGAGGAACAAGCTTTGATGATGGGCCCATTGTGAGTTTAAAAACTGATTCTGAATTAATAGCAAGGATCGATGGTGGGCTTTTTTGTAAACTATTTGTTTAAACTGACTGGCTCACCCATTATAAAACTGGCCTTGTAAGGATTTCTAGAAGAGTTCCGGGAACTGTTAGCTGGAGTAGCATCTCTGGGTCACCAGTATCCAGCCAGGGCGAAAGCATTACCAGCGGTGATTTGGGAGTGGGGGGCACAGTGTGGACTAAGATCTGTAGGGCTCAGTTTTTGTCTTTCTTCAAGATCTGCTTTGCTGTAGATTCTGAACTAGCCATGAATTCACTATAACCCAGGCTGGTCTCGAATGCATGGTCCTGCCGCCTCAGCCTCCCAGGTGGCAGGATTACAGGTGTTCCCTCCCACACCCGGCTCCCTGAAGGTGAGGTTTGGGAGGAAAGGCAGGCTTATGTACACCCCTGTGTCAGGTAACACAGGCAGCCGAGTTGGCCTTCTGCTTGGGATTTGTGTCACTGCCGGTGGAGGCAGTGGCAGAGAAAGTGCCCTGCATCTAATAGAACAAAATCTGACTAGGAAAAAAAAAAGGTTTTCTTACGTATTTTATTCAAATCTGCTTTTTGACCTAGGTTGGCTTGCATACTCCTTGTGATACACAGAGCTCAAATCTAGAAGATTAAATATGTGTCAGTGCAAGGGCCCCTCGGGTATATATACTCAGCAGGGACTTTAAAGTTGGTTGTAGCTGAGCATGGTGGGGTCCCCGGCTTCCCAGCTACTCGAGTTTGAGACCAGCCTGGGCAACACAGCAAGATGTTGTCTCAAACAACAACAACAACAAAAATGTTGTTTTAAAGCCAGGGCTTTAAAAGGGCCAGGGATGTACCTGGTAGTAAGAGTTCCTGCCTGGCACGCACAAGGCCCTGGCTTCAATCCCCGGCACCACGAAAATAAAGTTGTATATGTGAGAAGCACACATCCTCTAGTATGATCAGTAGACTGAGCAGCTAGAAAACGACAGCAGCCAGGTCACACCTGGGGTGGAGGATGCGTGCAAGGCCCCGGGGAAACTGAGGACCAGTTCAAGGTTCGTGCAGGAGATGAGGTGACCAGTCCAAGTGCCCTTGGCTTCCTTCCTGCAGGAACATGTGAGGGGTCCTAAAGGACATCTCAGAGGACATGGCTGTAGAATGCGCTTGGGGCTTTGCAGTTTGGCCGGGTCCAGTTCTGGCTTCTCTCAACTGCTATTTTGACGCAGGCACAGTGACAAAGATTGCCAGGACTCATCTCTCTCATCTCTAAGGTGGAAACATGATGATGCTTCAGGGTTGCTGTTGTCCGAGGACTCATATCAGGGCTTCCCAATGATGTAAGGAAAACACTATAACTCCCAACCCGTATGATAACGCCAAGTTTGTATGCCCCCAAATCAGAGAATGCATTCTGAGGAACAGTGGAGGTTAAAAGTAGGAAATTTTATTGCGGGAAAGATGGCCCCTGCCTAAGAGAGACAGGAAGGGGGTGTGGTAGACCGTACTTACAGGGGAGGCTTTATGGAGCAAAATGACAGGTGGGTATGAAATCACAAGATGGGACAAAATTGTGGTCAGCCAGTAAGATTACAAGTGTAGGGGCCAGGGATATAGCTCAGTGGCACAAGTGCCTGCCTGGCAAGTGCAAGGTCCTGAGTTCAATTCCCAGTACCAAAAACAAGATTACAAGTATAGTCACTTAGGTAACATTGGTCCAGTGGGGAAGCAGGTCGTGCAGCAAGTGTACATGGAGAGAACAAGGACCTCTCCTGGAACAAAGGGTCATGTAGGTGACCAGTGCCTGTTAGAATATCCATCATTGTTTATCCCTGGGGCAGTGGGTAGGTGGAGTCCCTTCATCTTGGTTTTGAGGCCTGGCCTTCCACGAATGCACCTCCACCCACCGTTGTGTTCTGTTTTCGTCTTGTCCTGTGCACTGACTTCTTTTAGGGCTCAGACTGACTGCCTGTAATGTTTCTACCTAACTTCACTGTCTTGTATACTATGAGAAAGGGTCGGAGTAGTTCACATGCAGAAGGGGCCTCAACATATGCAAACCCTCTGCTTTTCCCCAGGCTCTGAGCGTGACACCAGGATTAACCCCTTACCACAGAAAGTGGGCAGAGCCTCCCTGCTGTATGTCAGAATATGCCACCTGCCGTGGGAAAATCTCCTCGGTCCTTTTGTGAGGCCAGGCTTGTACTCCTAAGAGAATTGCTGGTTCCTCTGTGCTTAAGTAAGGCCAGCTGTTAGACAGCTATAACAAATTTGGCTGTTCAAGCCCCGTCAACCTGTTAAAACAGGAGTTTTTCTGGGGCCAGGATAGACTGGCTGCAGCAAGATGCACAGTAGCACTTAAAGCCCTGGTGGGGATGGGAGACAGTCTGTGGGAAGCTTTCCATGCACCACAGTCCTGATACCAGTTATAGGTCAGCTCTGTGTCAAGGTAAAGTAGACCCGGATTGTGGTTTTAATCTACCAAGTCCTGGCTGGTTTGGTATATATCCCCCCCCCCGCCCCATTTTTTGTGATTGAACCCAAGACCTTCACACCGAGCTCTAGCTCCAGCCCTTTCTTTTTTTGCGACAAGGTCTTGCTAATTTAATTGCACAGACTGGGCTACAACTTGTCGTCCTCCTGTCTCAGCCTCCCACATGCTGGGATTACAAGTGTGAGTCACCATGCACACTTTTTCTCTACTTTTTACTGTAGCTCTAGTGTTGATCTTGGTTGTACTAGTAACCCAAGAACATTTGGCTGAGACTTGACTTGGGGCACTAGAGAGAGGGATCATTAGGCTGAAAGGGTCCCAGGAAGGCTTGGGCAGAGAGCATCCAGCTGGGACAGACCTTTCCCACTTAACAGATTTATGGAGCCATCCCAGTTGGTTCTCAGAACGCTGATTTGTTGTTGTTGTTTTTTTTTTTTTTTTTTTTAAAGACAGGGTCACCCTGTGTAGTTCAGGCTGGTCTCAAACTCACAGTGATCCTCCTGCCTCAGCCTCCCAAGTGCAAGGATTGCAGGCGTGCACCATCACTCCCTGCAAATTGTAACATTTTAAACCAAAGCCCATACACATTTCATCTGTAGTTACTTCAGGATGTATCTCTAAAATATAAGGATTTTTAAAAAACAACTACCAGCGAGTGGGTGATACATTCCTGTAATCCACATTTCTTGGGAAAGTTGCAAATTTAAGGCCAGCTGGAGCAATTAAGTGAGAACTTATCTCAAAAAAGTTTTAAATGAGCTGGGGTGTAGTACCCCACACCTACAATCCCAGCACTCAGGCTGAGGCTAGAGGCTCACTGAGAATTTGAGCAGAGCCTGAGCTACACAGTGAGTTCAGGGGTAGCCTAGACTACAAAGTGAAACTATCTCAAGCCAAAAAGTATGAAATAAAATTTTTAAATAATAAAATTATAAAGGCTGGAAAGATAAGAAAAGCATTCACAGGATCATGGATTCAATTTCCAGTACAGAAAGTGATTTTTAAAGAACACCCTACCACTGTTACACCTAAGAAAAGTAATTCTGGTTTCTTAATCCTCTGTGATACCAAATCCGCGCTCAGTTTCCTCCCCTTGGTCTCAGAAATATCTCAACACTCCTAGTTTTGAAGGTAAAACCTGTGCAGTTCATCTTGAAGAATTCAACTCTGAGCCCAGGGCAATCCTGCTTGTCCTGAGTGCCCACACGGGGAGCAGTGCACAGCCTCTGGTCTTGCTCCTTTCCAGAACCTTCTGGAGGGACCCTGACCCTGCCAGAGGAGATGCTAATTGAGACCCCAGCCACCCGCACTGCTGTGCTCTGTGTCCACCTGAAGGTATGTTCCCTTTGGCAAACTTAGAATAGAACCCTCAGGCTGCTTGTGGAAAGAGTGTGAGTCAGCTCTGTGGACAGTTTAGAACTTCCTGCTGCTTGCACTAGGCGGAGGCTGAGAAGGCCTGGTTGCCTCCCTGGCTGTACCGAAGGGCTCTGCTCCAACCTCTGACGTTTACCTGGGGAGGGGTGCAGGTGCCACCGTGTGGACTTCCCTCCAGCTGGTGAGCTGGGGTCCAGTGCCCAAGGAAGGAGGTGGTTACTGTCTGCTCTCTGAGGGGCCGTCAGCCCCCTCTCCAGTCACTTTCACCCCTCCTTGAGCTGGAATGCCGCTAGGATACCTTAAAGAGAATGATACATTTTCCTAACCTAATAGATCAAAATCTAATTTTATTTTCCCGTAGTGACATAGCCATGGTATAGATATTTCTTTTAGAAAGACTTTGTCTTGATTTTGGATGAATTAACAGTTGCAGGGTTTCTTTTTTCTGTATCATGGAGGGGATGTGACAGAGCAGTGAAGAAGCATCTTTATACCTAAGGCAATAAATATACAAGGCTTTCTTTTAACCGCACGATAATCTTCAGAAGCCAAAAGTTTGAAAAAACATGAATGTTCATTAATAGCAGATGAGTTTAAGTAAATAAATTCTGGTATACCCTTGCAGTGGAATAATGTGCAGATGTAAAGAGGACATGAATTGGCTGTCTATGTTCTTCTCTGGAAAGATTGCCAAGAGATAAAACGCAAAGTTCAGAATCTGACTAACACACTACCTTTTCTGGAAAGACCCACGCACGTACACGCACACACTTTTAAAGGATGGCTATTATTGGCTTTGGGGAGGAAGAAAGGAATGGGACAGATGGAATAAGGTGGAAATACACCTTTTATATTTTGATTTATGAATCAAATGTATGTGTTACATATACAGAACAATTAACTAAGCTAAGAATGTATCTTAGTTTAGTTAAACTAAGTTCCTTCCAGTGTCTTGAGCAGGCAGAAAAGTTGATGATTTATTATGCCCCAGCTGATCTGTTTCATGTTTTTCTGCCATGCTGCAGGGCCTTCTGCATGCTAGACAAGCATTCTTATCACTGGCTCGTTCTTTTCCTTTGCTTCTGAGACAGGATCTTGCTATTACCCAGGCTGGCCTTGAACTTTCAGTCCTGCAGAGTAGCTGGGGTTACAAGTGTGCACCACCACACCCAGCAGTTGCACAAGCTTCTAACCGCAGCTGGCTTGCAGTTTAACATCCAAGATCCTGCTCTGAAGTGGCCCGGTGAGGCTGGGACCAGCCTGTGGAATGCGAGACGCCCCCGCTCAGCAGCAGACTGTCAATATTTGGTTCCATTCTGAAGCCCGTGGGCTTTTCCCACTTCCTCACCCTGGAACATAAACCAAGCGACAGCATCTGAAGTTGCACTGTAGGGGACGAGCAGGCATGGCCCAAGTCCCCAGGGCAGTTAGCTGCTGCCATCTTCCAAAGCAGTGGTCTGGCCCGAGGGCCTGGGGTGGCGCCTGGCAGCCCTTCCCTCCCTTCTCTGTCTGCACTCCCTTGCTTCTCCATTGGCGTCCTGTGCACCATATTGTCTGTGTGTTTGTGTTTGTTTCCAGCTTCTCCTGAGTGATAGCAAAATCCCTCTGAGCCACGCTGCTCCCACCCGGGTAGTTTTGGAATGTTCCAACGTTACAACTTGGTCTTCACACTGGGCACATTCTTAGCATGAGGAACAATTCCCCCAAGGCACACAGGAAACAAAACGCATGAAATGTACGGCACTCTTCTCCCTTTGAGTAGAGCAAGAGAGGCAGGGGAGACCTTTGGGCGGGGCTTAAAACAAAGAACACGCAGGAGTGAAGCTTGTTTAAAAAAAAAATGTTTTGAAAGATGAAAGTCAAGGACACTCAAGGTCTGTCCCAGCCCTGCCACAAGTGTGCCTGTCCTCCTGCATCTCTGTTCCTGCTTTACTGCTTGGTGTTTAGCCTGCAAGGAGGTAGAGCCTGTGTTCAATGCTTTCCCTCTCGCGTTCCCTGCAGGCATTGATACCATAGTGTCAACTACCAGGTTTAGTATCAATTTGGAAACATGTGAGTGAGCTTTCACACGGCAGCGAAGTGAAGGCGTGGGTTAGCCCAGTTCCCTCAGCCCTGGAATGAGAATCCTCAGCCCTGGAGAGTGAGGAAGGTTCAAGGAGATGGGATAGAACTTGTTTTCTCTCCCACAGCTCTCAGTCTTTTTCAAACAGTGCTAAACATAGGGAGACTCCCATGTGTCCTTGCTGCCCTAGAAGGTCCTGTGTCTCATCACTTTCTCTAGTGCTGGGAAGAATTGGGGGGGGCGCACAGATCCAGTAGTTGGCTGGTATTTAGGGGCCATGTTGAAAGATGACGTCCTGCAGCTTCAAGTGGTACAGACAAAGCCATGTGGGGGTGATGATGCCTACACACTAGGGAAGCATGTGGACGGGGAGGTCCCCAAACTTCAGCCAACTACTGCAGGCTGTGTGGGCATTCAGAGGGGCCTCTGCCTGCCTTTAAATGGCGTCAGGCTCTGCTTCTGTCCTCTCGCTGGCACATGTGGGATTTGGGCGGTTACCTCTGGATGGATGGTGTAGTTGCTGTGCAGAGGAAGGGTCATTGCTTTGTAAGGTGCTTTACTGGCCCACCCAGCAAGCTTTGCTGTGACCACTCTTGGGGGGACTTGAGTTACCTGCTCTCCAAACATGTTTTTCCGCTGAGAATTCGTCATGGTCCCCTAGAGGAAGCTGTAGGTGATCAGTGGTCCAGGCTTCACTCGTGATTTTCCAGTGTCTTGACCAGCGAGCCTTAACTTGGGTTCAGCAGCCCACGTTTTAGTGCTGCTGATGGAACCGAAGTGTTTATGGAAAGCCAGAGAGAACTTGCAAAGTATTGAGCAATGTTAACCACCCTGTTGATGATTTGTTTAACCTGGGGCCTGGGAATTCTAGTCAGGCAGCTATTGCAGATACGGGCGTTTGCTGGATCTAGAGTCCACGCTGAAGGATTGCTTTTCAGAAACCGAAAGTTAATAGTGTGACAGAACATAGAGATGACAGTGGACTTGTCCAAAGTTTAGGGTTCTACAAATGAATGCCAACCAGGAATTTGATCACTGACTTTAGTTTCCTCATCTGTAAATTGTGGTTGGTCTAGAACTAGATAACTTTAAGGTCTGTTTTAGAGTTACCAACTGCTATTTTTGTTTTTTAGTGTATAGCGGCATCTAAAGGTGTGAAAACCATAAATTATTTATCTGTCCCTCTGGGGAGCTGAACTGTGTGTGTGTGTGTGTGTGTGTGTGTGTGTGTGTGTGTATTTATTCATGGGAAATAGGGGAGTATTATTTCCTAGTCCTTTTAAAAATGGGATTCAGACAATGGTAAAGGGTACTTCCAGGTAAATACGAACTTACTCCCCTTTTTTGTAATAAGGAGGAAATAAAATTTACTGTCATTGTTACCTGTTTCTTCCATAGCATCATCTTTACCTCCACTCTTCTACTTAAACCCATAAAGGCTAATCTGTATGTGTTGAATAAGGAAGAAAACCCAGTGTGCTGAGGGCTTACCATATACCAGATACCAAGCTGCAAAACGCGAAGGTGGTGGTGCACACCTGTAATCCCAGCACTTGGGAGGCTGAGGCAAGAGGATCACTGTGAGCTTGAGGCCAGTCTAGGCTACATGGTGAGTTCAAAGTCTAAACTATACAGTGAGACCCTGTCAAAAGAAAGAGAGACAGAAGGACGGAGGGGGAGAGAGAGAAGCAAAAGGGAAAAGAAAAAAATCCTTCTCAAGTCTCTCAACTCCAGTGGCAGCGATGGCATGCAAGTCATAACACAGTGCTAAACTCATGGCATGGATTGGCCTGAAATCAAGAGCAGATATACTGGACTTATCTGTCAGGGGCCTTTGTGTGGGACTCGCAGAGATAAAACCTGTAATTCTAAGGTTTGGTGTTTCCGTGTGTGGTAAAACCATGGCTCATATTAACATTAGCTGCTGTTGTTGATTACTCTTCTCTGCAAGGAAAAGTCAGTTTCTGCCTTGGGGTGGGATTGGCATTTCTTTAGACTGGTGTTAGTTTAGTCTGATCCCTTAGGTTCAGGTTGGGGAACGTAGCTTTCCTCCAGATCTTTGGTCTTGCCCCATCAGCAATGCCCCACTTTATTCCTACTTTCCTTTCTTTTGGCTACTTACATTATTAAGCAGTTTTGTCATTTAGCTTTACCAAGCTATCCCTTACAGAATTCTAGAGCTTCAAAGGCTGAACTAGTCTGAACCCTTTTCTCTCTCTCTCTCTCTCTCTCTCTCTCTCTCTCTCTCTCTTTCTGTGTGTCTTTTTGAGACGGTCTTATTATCCAGTTCAGGCTGGTCTTGAACTCACTTTGTAGCCCAGGCTGGCCTTGAACTCACGACGATCCTCCTGCCTCAGCCTCCTGAGTGTTGGGATTACAGGTGTGCACCACCACCCCTGGCTCTGAACCCTGTTTTCTAGACAGGGAAATTCAGGAACAGAGAAATAACTGCCCAAGGTTAAACAGCTAGTGGCAAAGCCAGCCCAGAGCAACTGTCTTCAGTAGGATGGGTTGCAGGATGTTTCATTCCATGAATTGTGTGGTATTTACATAGATAAATGATTAAAGGGTGTTCAGGGCTATCAGAAGACATTTCTGTTTCCAGCTGAATATCTGTCCATCCATCTGACAAAGATGCCTTCTACATGGAAGTTTTGCTTAGTGGGGAAGCTACCCTGGTCTTAGCTGAGTTTTGTTTTGTTTTGGTTTTTTGGTGGCCAACATCAGAGTGAATGGTACATTTGTCTCCTGAGCCCTGTTCCTGGAATTACCTAGTCCTGGAGCAGCTTTGTAAAACACCAGCGTGGCCTGAGCCAGGCTGAGTGTCAGATTTGTGTCCGGCGCACTTGGCCAGTTTGGTGACCCTCCTGATAGGAGCCCCGTCCTATGGAATGAGCCGCCCAACCTTGCAGATTTCAAGCACAGACCTCAGTTAGCCTGGCAGGTGGTAAACACATTAAACAGGTCTCCATTTGAAGCACTCGTGTAGCCAGAGTCTGGAGCCAGCTTTGACTCTGGGACCTAAAATTCCACTCTAGCTCTGGCTTTGTTCCTCTCCGTAGCCCAAGTCTCCGGAGAAGCCAAGTGTTGTGCTGATTGGCCCTTAACAGTCCTAATCCAGGCTTAGAGGGGAAATCTGTTTTCTCTTGGGCCCTGACCCCTGCTCAGCTATATAACCAGGACCCTAAACAGTCCTACCCACCCCGCCCCCCGCTTTGCTAATCAAGCCCTTAGCTCTTCCCATAATCCCGAGTGAATTCCTGTGTTTCTGTTATAGCCAGTATCTCTGTCCTTCCCTGACCTGTAACATAATGTCCCAACAAAACTCAGACACTATCTAGACCACATCTGTCTACCAGTTCAACCTGCTACTTGCCCTCCACATAGGCCAGGGAAAAAATGACGGGTACAGTGTTGTAAGCACACAGAATGTGTGTTTGGGGGAATGGGAGCTCCCTCTGCCTTTTGCTGAAGAAACCTGAGCATCCCCAGCCCTAGCTTGGAACAGTCCACACATCAGTGGGTATTTTTCTTTTCTTTTTTTTTTCTTTTTTTTTTTTTTTTGGCGGTACTGGGCATCGAACTCAGGACCCTGCACTTGCTAGGCAGGCGCTTATTCCACTGAGCTATATCCCCGGCCCTTTTTTTGGGGGGGGGGGTGGTATTTTATTTTAAAAAACAAAGACTGCTTAGCCCATGTGGACCTCATCAGCCCAGAGCTGGCTCTGGCAAAGCCAAGCATCCCCAGATTAACCACAAGCTTTAGAGAGAACTTCCATGCATTTACCTCTTCCGCCAGCCTGTTAGACTTCAAGGAACACATGGCTGGAGACTGGCCTGGCCAGAAGTGAGACGTGTCGCTGTGTTCACTGTCTCTGAAATTCTGTTCTCTGGAGGTATCGCTAGAAATCTGCCTCTCGCCCCCTTCCTAGCCAGCCTGTCATTCTCTTTGGCATTAACGCAAGCACTCCTCTGCTGCCTTGACCTCGTAAAGATGTTGGTATTTGTCAGTGTGACCACAGGTGGCCACCAGAAACACACTGCATACCGAAGGACACCCCACATTTCATCTCTGCGCGAACAGCTGGCTCAGACTTTGTTCCAACAGAACGTAACTGCAGGCAGTTAGGTTTCCTTTGTTCAGTTTCCCCCCTGCAGAGACTAGCCCCAGGAGTCCGTACACCTGTGTTATCCATTAATGCAGTGGATTTAGTTTCCCCAAATGAACAAAATTTTTCTACCAGAAAAGTACACAGCCCGATTGGACACAAGGCTGCATCTCGGGTCGCCTTCCGAGACCTGCCTTCCCCTGCTCTGGGTCGGGCCTCAGTCCCCTGCCTGGGCTCTGTCAGTGGTGGCCATGTTGCTATAGCCCTACTTCCGTACACCTCCACTGCACTATTAACTCTGCATCTCCACCTCTCTAGCAAATGTCCTTCATTTCTGTTCACTTTTTCACCTCTTGCTTCACGCTCTGGGGACACATGTGGTTTCTCTGTAATGCACAGATGTGACATGGGGGAAGCGAGGCATACTATGGATTCACACACTACAGCTATTGCACTAAACTCCCGGGAGGGGTCTCTTTGGGCAGATGAGGAAAGAGGGGCGGCCGAAAAACAAACAGGCGGCCTTGAGCTCTGTAGATCTCCCCACTTGCCGTGAGACGGAGAGCTGTGTGTTTTGCATTATAAGGAAAGCTGGAGCTAAGCTCGTATGGTCCAGCTCACCATAAAAAACACTTACGTATCTGTTTCTAAGTTGGTACGTTAAGGGTGTGGTGGCGCGTGCCTGTAATCCCAGCAACAAGGAGGCTGAAGCAGGAGATCACTATCATCAGTTCAAGGCCAGCCTGGGTATATACTGAGACCCTATCTCTAACTAGGAAAGAAAGGTACATCAAGCAGAGTAAGGGACCAGTGACCAAAACCTCTATGGGGAAAGGACCTGTGCAAGTTCTTCGTCACCCCCAAATGTTCATCACCAGGGGTCATTAAATTTTTTGTAAAGCTCTAGCAAATAGTTCCAGCATTGGGGACCACGTATGTTTTGTCACAGCTGCTCACTCTGTGCTGGTAGACAGTTTGTAAGCAGATGAGCGTGGCGGTTGCCCACCAGAAATCCTCATGACCATTGTTTGCCTACATTGAAAAGGGTTCTATACATGGCCAAGTTCTGTGCTAAGTGTTTGTTGGGGGTAGTCATCATTATCTGTTCAAAACAGGTTATTTGGGGAGGTTGCTGGTGGTGAAATACCCATTTTACAGATAGGGAAATAAAGGCTTGGACAGGTCCAATAATGAAAGTAAAAGCAAGACTGGACTTTTGATCCAGGACAACTGATATCAAGCTCATGCTCTTGCCCACACAGTATCACATGCATCGCTGATACATATGTTTGCTTTCAGATCTTGACAGACAGTATTTGTTCTTTAACAGTAACAACAAAAATACAGATAACTCCCTTACACACTCATGCATAGTAAGAATTTCAAAAGTAAATCTTTTAGAGTGTTCTTCCCCCAGCTGCTTTTGCTGAATTTCCAAGGATCAGTGCTGGGACGTGAACATGGGAAGCTTGGTGACCCTGTCAGAGGCAAAAGCACATCACAGCTGACTTCCAGGATTTAAGACCCAGTGCTCTGACGGGTGGGGGCGGGCACAACTGCCGTGCTGGGGATGACATCCCCACTGCTCAGTGGGCCTCATATGCCACTCACGATGGCATCGGCCACTCTAGCATGGACAGGGAGAGTGGGTAATTCTCCCATCCAAGTTGTTTTCTGAGTGGCGGTCATTTGCACAGGGGCAGCCAGAGATCTGCTCACTGAAGAGAAGAAACCGAGTTTGGATGGCTGGGCGCAAAGCTTTGGGGTAGAGTGCTTGCCTAGCATATGTGACACCCTGGGTTCAATCCTCCTCAGCACCAAAAAAGGAGAAAAGTTTGGATGTCTTGCTGTAACAAGTAAGATGTATTTTCAAGAAAATTTGAGTTAAAAATCATTGAAAAGTACTCTGTGGCCTCCCATCATGTTTTCCAAGTTCTCTTCTCAGGCGTACCAGGCAGGGCGGGATAGGGAGATGGAGATGTGGTCAAAGACATTGAAGACAAGCAAAGGCCAAGCAAACTGAAACAGTGCTCTCAGCTACTCCATGTGTTTGGGTTTTGTCTGTGTGTGTTCGTGGAACATCCTTTGAAAAGCCTGAACCCAGAGCTAACTTTTGGTCAGTTTCTTTATGGTCCAAGTCCTTCAGATGGGTGGGCCTGTCAGTAGCACCAGCTATGGCGGTTTCTAAGTCCACGTGTAATGTTTCTGTTTTGGAACAGGGGTTATGTATTTTCTTTCCTGTGCTTGTGTTTAACTTTCTCTTGAGGTGTTTTATATATACAGGAATGTTTCGGGTGTGGGTGTGCAGTTCTCCTCTCAGTCTCGTTCCCCCGTTTGCTAGCATTGTACCATGTCCGTGTCCCAGTCATTCCTCGTCTCTGTGTCTCTGTGTACATACATTATTACTGCTTTTTAACTGCTGAGATCTTAATTATAAAATTCTTTAATGAGCTATGTTTCTTTACAATACTTCCAGAACCTTCCACTTCTGCCTGTTGTGTTGAGGTACGTTAGGATTTGCAGATGTGTGAAAGGTCAGGAATTGCAAGAGAGCATTGCAGTAAAGCTTTTTAGCTTGCAGCCCTGATGAGGAAAGGCCACATCAAAGCAAAGAAATGTTCCTTCCAAACCCTCTCGGAGAGGTTGAAATTGGATGCATGGTTCATGGACTGTCCCCACCTCCTGTGGCCAGTTTGCAGTTGTGTTACACAGTACCCCTTGGAGTTGGCTATGGGCTGGCGTGAGACACAGGACACTGCAGAAGCTCTGGCGTTTCCTGTGGCGACTGGTCCTGCTTTCAGAGCACATCCACTTGCAGAGTTTTTGAAATGACATTTGGCCTCAACAGTGCTTTTGTTCACTGTACATTGGAGCTTCCATGTCTGGATTATTTTTTCTTCTCCCAGCCATGAAGTCAGAAGCCCTCTTCCTCCTCCAGATGGTTTAAGTTGCTCCCTTCGAGCATGACAGGAGTCAAGCAAACACTGGCACCTGATGGAGGGCATGCCGGTGTAGGGACTCGGGACTGTCTTACATAGCCCCTCATGGTGCCTTTCCAGAGCCGTATGGGGAGCTGGAACTGGCCTCATCTCCCGCACGGTGATAACCTTGAGCTCATGAACAAGACCAGGACTCATGTCCTCAAAGACGGTGTGAAGAAACAACCACCAGACCATCTTGGAGGGGGAGGTAGCAGGCATTTGTTCAGGGGTTCATGCAGCTGGCCCGATGGCCTTATAACACTGGAGTCCTGCCCTCCAGTCGGAAGGCTAAATCAACTTCAAGTTCAGTTCCCACACCCACAGGCCGCGGGACTGTGTGAATGGGACTCACACGCGTGGTAGCTTTATGCCTAGCTAGAAAGCATCTTGTTAGAGTACAGATTAGGTGGTGCTGGTGGTAGGGGAAATATGTGTATATACTATATGTGAATTTTTTTGTTATGAGAAATTTCAAGCATCTACAAAAGAGAAAAAACTATTCCCACTCTGCGTACGTATACACCACACAAACACAGCAGTTTATCCAGACTTTGCCACATATTCACTCCCTCCCTTTTCATTTAATTTTTCGTTAACGTATCATCTCACCCATAATATACCTCATCACGCCTCAAAGCAGGCACTTTACAAACGCGGTGCCACCATCCCCCCCAACAAAATTCACCCGGGGACCACAACTTTGATGTGTGCTTTTTTCCTTTGGACTGCAACTGGCTAACCTTACAACACAAGAATGAATACAGTCCCTGCCTAGACCAGACCAGCAGATAGCTGCAGAGAGGACCCTTGCTCTGAACTCTGCACAGAGTGATTTGCTGGAGATGAGTGACCAGCTCACACTTGTGGTTCCACAGACTGATCTCAGGTATCGAGCATTGCTCTTTGCTTCCTGGGCGCTTCACACTGTCCTCAGTGATTGAGAATCATAACTTAGAGGAATTTTTTAAACAGTATTTTAATTGGAAAAAGCATCTGTCAGCTGTCAGGCTTCCAGTTCCACTTTTGAGAAGCAGCATGGTGAGTGTGAGTAATGACAACAGGGCCATAAAATGCGGACGAACCCTCGGATGACTCACCCCGTACAATGCAGTATATTTGTCAAGGAGACTGAATCATGTATGGGGGAAACCACTTCTCAGGCAGCCAGCTGGTTCTCAGGTCAGCAAGAGACGAGCCATTTTTACCGGAAGCTTCCTAGTAGCAATAATGTTAATACCCAGCACTTGGGCTCTACAATGCAGAGGACATGGCACCACCCAGCAGGTATGTGTTTACTGTTTCCATGAACTTTAATTTCTCCTCCTTTCCTTCTGCTTTACCTATTCTATGTTTGCTTTTGACATGTTTGAAGGGAGGAAAAATTTATTGTAAAGAATCAAAGCATATGTGTATTTGTGAATGTGTGCCTGTGTGAAAGGACAGTTATCTGCTGCTCTTTTCTGAAAAGAAATAACCTCCTTAGATACTCAGATTAAAATTATTTTAACTCATCCCTTTTAAGTCCTGACTCTGAAAGATGGTGCCTAGGAAACGGGTGCAGGGTGCAGGGATGATGTACCTTTGGGGTGGGTTGCTTAGAGCTTAAAAAAAGATGAATAGACAGAAGAGACCTGAAGGAGGTGGTCTCATGTCTATTGTTGAATCGTGCTTGGTTTCTTTTGGTACTGTGCTTTTTTCCTTGACTCCGAGGTGCATAAACCTAATGCAGGAAAGCTTTATTCCCCTCCTAAGTGAATCTGGTTGTTTTCTAAAGATCACAGTTTGTTGATGCTGAATTCCTGTATTAACTTTTGCAAGGTGGGAGAAAGGGTAGTGGAGATTTGGTAGCAACCTTTAATTATAGCTTTCACATGATCTAAAGGATCATTCTGCATAATTGGGAGGCTGTGTCTGCCTGTCTGACCTCTCTCTCTTCACTCACTAAATTTAAACAATGCCTGACTAGTTAAGGCACATATCTTGTTTATTTGAGTATATTAAACATTCCTTTGTGTGTTGACAGTCTATTCAATGTCTCCTCGTATTTTTAAAAGCTACTTTTAGAGTCCTACTTGTTAGGGACAGATGCTTTAGTTAGTTTATAGCAGTACTATTTATGTTTTCCTGTCTGTCTGTCCAGAATGGCTGGGTCAGGACCTATCACACAAGTGCTCACAAATTGGCCTAAGATCTAGCATTAGTGGTAAAGCCTGCTAACACTTGGAGAGTGCAAAACAAATCTGGGGTTCCCAAGATGGAAAAGTAGGCGCTCTGTGTCCCTCTTCTCCTCTCTTGTAAAGCCTGTATAGATAATTCTTTCCCTTTAGATGTGTGAATTTTAAACTGTTAATAAATACATTCTATTTCCTGATTTCAGCACATCCAGAATATTCACATAATTTGGAAGGGAGTTTGAGGTGTTTCTGTTCTGCTTTGTAAACGGTGAAAGATTGATGCAATCTGAAGTATTCTGTTCTGTTTTGTAGATTAATGGGTATATATGTATGTGTGTGCTTTTTTTTTTTTTTTTAAAGAGTGGCCAATTTTGGAGACAGGGCCATCTCCAAATTTCATTAATTTTGCATTCTATAAATGAAAGCCACCTGTTATGCTGTAACATGCTAATTACAGTAAAGGACAATAATGAGGAAGAACAGTATTTGAAATATGTGGGGGTTTTGCTAAGAATTTTCCTGTCCACATCTGTAGTGCTTATTTTTATATGCGTGTGTGTATGCATCATGTAGAGTACGTATTTAACCACAGCATTTGGTGATATTAAAAAATACTTCAAAGTGGAGAGACCTTCTCTGTTCCATCTCATTAGCAGGTTTTTTTTCCTTTTTTTTTTTTAAGTTACAAAATGAAAGCTGCCTTAAAAATATTAGCTTGGACTAAAGCTTGTACTTTGTAACCATATAGTAAACGGGGTTCTCCCCTGCAGTTTGGTGAATGCCATCATCAGTCACTTTAGGGTTCACTTCGTCAAAGTTTATCAGAAAAATAATGTGAATGAATGTTATTTTCAAGGCAAAATAGCTCATTTGTCTGACTTGATTACAACATTTGGGTGCATGTGTGTATATGTATTTGTTTTGTTTAGGTTTTTTTTTTTTTTTTTTTTTTGAGGCAGGGTCTCACTATGTAGTTCAGGCTGGCCTTGAGCTCACTTTGTAGCCCAGGCTGGTCTCGAACTCACAACCATCCTCCTGCCTCAGCCTCCCAAGTGCTGGGATTGTAAGCGTGTGCCACCACGCCTGGCTTGTTTAGGTTTTGAGTTTGCTTTTTAAGACAGGGTCTCACTGTATAGTCTAGGCTAGCCCTGAACACTAAGTAGCTCAGGCCGACCTTGAACTTGTAACCATCTTCCTGCTTTAGCCTCCTAAATGCTGAGATGACAGACATAGGCTTGGTTATGTCATTTCTTTTCCCCCTTGAGACTGCAGAAAATGATTATAGGCAGGGATATAAAAACCAAGTGTGTGGCACTGAACTGTATCCCTAGCCCTTTTTTTCTTTTGTGACAGGGCTGCAGTAGGTCACTTGGTTGCCCGTGCTGGGCTCCATCTTGCAATCCTTCTGCCTCAGCTTTTCAGAGTGCTGGGGCTACAAGGCTGCTCTGCCACACCCAATTTAAGAACACTTGATTTAGTGGTGTTTCTGTGAAGATGTCTATTTTCTCAAGATTTGTGTCCCTGAGACTAGCTCAGGTCCTGAATTTTTTCCAGAGCAGCACGGATTTCTCCTAGCTCTGCACATGGGGTTTCTGGGCCACTGAGAATGACCATGATCCCCTGCAGGGCTCTGACTGCCTTCCCCAGAGGCCCCTTTGCCCTTTGTGCTACGAGCCATGCATCCAAAGTGAGCGCACTATTTTAGATCTTCTTTCTCTTGGAGGGAAAAGGCACATATAACCTCTTATCCTTCTACATGGAAGTAGTCTGCAGGGAGTGAGCCGCTCCAACCTGTGTTCAGAGCCATATGCAAGGTAGTGTTAAATTAAAAAGTACTTGACATGTAGGCCCAGCCCTGTGGTCCTATCGGGCCCTGCTCTGGTGGGGTCCATCGTTCTTGGTGATGGATTCCTTCTGGTGTTTTGTTGTAGGATTTCTGGAGCCTGTAACCCAGTGCCACTAACTGCCATGTGTATAAATAAGCCACTTGGAACTCTTCCCTTTTATTGTTCAGAACCTAACTCATCCTGGATTGAAATCTAGACAAACCTGCCTTACTCAGAAATCCATTTAATAATTTGGTGACCATGTTTTCTCAGCCAAAGTGACGTTACTTTGGACAGATGTTTTTGTGGTTTTTTGTGGGGGAGGAGTCGAGCACAGCATCAGAATCCTGAAAGTGTCCAAGAAATTTTCAGTGGTGTTCTCCCCACCCCTTTAGCATGTATTTAAATTGTATTCTAATGACTCATAGCCTTTACTGGTATGCATTCAGTAACCTTTTTCATCAAAACATTTATTCACAGCTTACCTACCAACACTTAGAAACACCTTTGGAGAGACTCGTTCGTGTGGGCTACACTGCGTTCTTGCTGTTCGGCTTTGTGGCTGTGACTGTTGCTGCTCTCACGGGAGGGTGAAACCTGTCTGCAGCCGGCCGACCCGTCTATTGTTACTTACCCCCACATCTGGAGCTGATGGTCCTTCTGCCTACAGTGTAGGTGGAGTTAATACTTGTAGGTGAATCTTGCATTATTGTCTGGCAATAATGGCTTTCCTGTGTAGCTCAGAAAAGCCAGAGGCAAGTGTGGAATAGGCTTCTAGCACATCAACCCACTCTTAAGAAAATGTAAGTGGCATGCAGAGCCACTCCCGTATCAAAAAGTCATAGGCTTTATTAGTCCTCTGTACACTTTCAGGTGTAAGTTGGGTTGACAGCTTGTTGGTTTGAGCGTGCCCAGTCTGTCTCAGAATGTGTGTGGGACAGCCAGCGGAAACCACACGCATTCCTGCTGGGTTCTCAAACACCAGTGCTCCCCGACAACTGGAGATCACCGGAGGGAAAGAATATGCTTCAGAGTGAGGCTGGCACTTCAGTTCTCCTGGAAGGAGCTCTTGGCTTGTGGTGAGAGCAGTAGAGTGCCCTCTTCCTGGCTGCTGGTTCTCGGGGCAGCCCAGGGAGTTGGCTACATCATCCTCAGAGAACTCCCTGTGCAAGGAACTGCAACAAAGTTGTACCTCTTTCCAGATTTCAGCCCAAGAGATGAGGTTTTGTTTTCAGTGTTAACTCATGCAATGGCAAGGATATTGCAGATCCGAGATATCCGCATGCACTGGGCTTGACTTTTTGTGGTGGCTTTCTTTGAGGCACATGGTCCTTGTCCCCATCCACAGAGGAGCTGGGTGGCCTGCCGTTGCTCAGGCCTCCGTGGGCCCTGCTGTTGGACTGGGCCTCTTGAATTCCATTAAGTGGAACCCAGGCAGCATGTGTCAGAGGCTGGTGTGGAAGGGTGAAGTACAAAATTAGTGTCTGTGGGTGGGCGTGTGTTCTCCTCAGCATCACCAGAGAACTGCACTGTGCAAATCCAGCAGGAACTTGTTCCAAGGAAAGATAAAATGGCCACCTTTCCCTGCTTTAAGTAATACTAAAAAACATCACTAACCCCCATGCAGAAGAAATGGAACTGTTAGCAAACCCTTGTGATTGTGTCTGTGTGTTTAAGAGTCTTTAAAACTGAGGTTAGAAATGGAAGGAATGCAGAGGAACTCATTTAAACAGTGTTCCGAGGGCTTGTGTCACCTGTGGGACAGACATAGTTAAGTGCTCTATGGGCATAGTATTGTCTGAGGGTAAGGAGAATTTGTTAGTGCTGGCTGAGAGGGGAAATCTGTTCTCTTTAACTCTCTTCTGGTCTTCTTTAAAATGATTTTGTAAAAAAAAAAAAAAAAGTCATTTTTTGCTTGCTAACATTAATACCAAAGAAAATGGTTGAGTTCTTCATGTATATGATTTGCCTTGCGTTGCAAGGAACAGAACCAAGGCAGCTTATATTTGTATTTGAAACGTAAGATCTTACTTTTCTAGTCCCTTGAGAAGGTAGAAGGTCTTGCAAACTTGCTAACTCTTTCTTCTGCATAGTGTAGAATTTGGGGGAAGGTACTGGGAGTCGAACTCAGGACCTCACACTTGCCAAGCAGGTGTCATGCTACTGAGCTAAATCCTCTGCCCCAAGAATATTTCTTAAAGGCTAATTGTGAGGTGTCCTTTACACAGGGGACATATGTTACCTTTCTTGGACATGCTACTTGTATAATTAGTGAAGTTAACTTTTTAAATTTTTTTTTTTTTTTTTTTTTTAAGACAGGGTCTCACAATGCAGTTCAAACTGGCCTTGAACTCACTTTGCAGCCCAGGCTGGTCTCAAACTTGCAGAGATCCTCCCGCCTCAGCCTCCCGAGTGCTGGGATTACAGGCATGGGCCACCATGCTTGGCTCCTAAATTACTTTTTAAGGACTGCAGAAATGGTCCTTTAGTCTGCCGATTCAAGTAGCCTCTCTCAAATTGTCTTTTTTTTTTAAATGTGGTTAAAATAAAACACATAAAACCTATCATCTTGGTCATTTTTAAGTAAACAACACAGTACTGTTAATCATACCCACGTTGTTGTACCACTGCTTTCTGTAATTTTTTTTCATCTTGTAAAACTGGAGCTGTATACCCATTGGACAACTCTCCGTTCCCCTCCATCCTCGCCCCGGACGCCACCCTGCCTTCTGCCTCACAGCTTTGAGTGGTCGTATCTGAGTTGTCGTACCTGTGTACGTGGGGTGGATGGTACAGTATTTGTCTTCTCGTGAAGCCCTTATTTCACAGTGTTTGCACACTTCTCCCCAGGGTGTAGTGTATGACGGGAGCTCTCTCTCTATTAGAGTAGATAATGTTCTCTTGTACGTAAGGCCCACATTTCCTGTATCCATTCATCCCTTGATGGGCATTTACCTTGGTCCCACCTTAGTTTACTTTGAACACTGCAATGTGCAGTGTGTTCATGTTCACTGTGTTTTTGGTTTTTTTTCTTCTTCTTCGAGATAGGGTTTCACTATGCAGTTCAGGCTGGCCTTGAACTCACTTTGCCACCATACCCGGCCTAAATTCATTATATTTTGATATAGGAGTTGCCTTTTAATAAGTGTTAAGGTTAACGCTCCGTAGACGAACACGAGGAAAAGTACCATGTTGCCCCTGCACTTTGTGTTTCTCAGAGCCTCTTCAGTCTACACAGAGGTTCTTGAGTTCCTGGGTGTAGGAAGTCGCTAGCTGCGGGATAACACATTCATGATGCCTCGAGACTGGCTATCCTAGAGAACTGGAACAGTACGAGATTCACTGGGGGTAACTGAAGCAGCCCAGTGAAGGCAGTGAGCCTGGGTTGTTTCTCTTGACTGGTAGGGGCCCTTTTATTCTAACTTTGGATATGAAATGGCGGCTAACAGTGATGGGTTATGATACCCACCATTTTTATGGCTTCAGGAGAGTAACCGCTTCTGTTTGGCCAGGCAGACTAGTACCTGTCAGTAAAACTCTTGAGGGGGTAAATTTGACTGTGGCCTCTTGGATGTCCTGCCTTGGGCCGTGGTCCTGGCCACCTCTGGATCCAGGTGTTCAAGCTTGGTTGTGCTTCCTGCTGCAAGGCTGTTTGTGATGGCTGGGAAAGCCCCAGGTCAGCAGCTCAGCCACCAAGGGTCTCAGTGGTCTGTGAAGGTCATGGATCTTGAGGTAAAATGCTTTTAGCACTGCCACAGCTGGCGGGCTTTGCAAGCTGTAGGAAGCTCTACATTTCCTGGAAGTTCTTATTGCGTGGGGTATACCGCTGAGAAGTGAAAAAAATACTTTTAAGAAAATTGCGCTTAGACCTTGAGCAACCTGGGTAGCTCGTGGGCCTATACAGTCTTGCTTCCAAGTTCTTTTATGGTAGGAAAGTAATTTAAAAGAAGTATGTGTATGAGCCACGTGTGGTGGCACTCGCCTGTAATCCCAACACTCTGGAGGCTGGGGCAGGAGGATCTCCATGAGTTCAAGTTTGAGACCAGTCAGTCTGCAGTGTGTAGTGAGTTCAAGGCGAGTGTGAACTACACAGTAAGACCTTTCTGAGAGAGAGAGAGAGAGAGAGAGAGAGAGAGAGAGAGAGAGAGAGAGAGAGTGAGATGAGTGGGATGAGTGATGCTACTCAGCTTGCTTTTACGTCATTTGCCAGGATTTGTTTTCCCTTGGCCTGCTGGCTGGTGTAGGCAGAAGGACTCTCATTCTGAGCAGCAGGTCATCAGCTCCCCTTTCCAGAGCCACTCAAGATCCAGCGGTGACGTGTTCCAGGGATCCCACAAGGAACCCTAAAGCAAACAGTGCCTACGCGCAGCTCAGATAACTGCATTGCACCCCCCCCTTTTTTAAACAAGAAAATCTAATAATTTTCTTGTTTTTAAAAATACTTTGGTAATCACGCTCACTCCTGGGAACTTTATAATTGTGTAATACCATCTGCACTGAGGACAGATCCGGCAGAGTGTTGTGGTTTCAGGCCTTGGGGGCTGTAAGTTTCTTTCTGTTCCAAAGATGCTTGCAGTTGCAGTGTACTGCTGAGAGTTTTCTGATGCACTTCCGGGGGGTATTTTAGTGGCACGCATTTGCTGGGTTCTGTGGCACAGCTAAAGAAAGGACTGTGGGACTTTGCATTTTTAACACACATTGAAAGGGACCTAAAAAGTCACTTGGCCTCCTACCGCTAATTTAACGTGAAGAAGCCAAGGCAGTAGAATTGGGGTGTCATGCCCCATGTGAGGAGACAAGTAACAGGTTAGGACCCGGCGCTTGGGGCCCTAGGAGTTAACACTGACACATCCCAGGAGAGCAGCCTCTGCTGCAGAGAACTCCCAGGATGAGCCTTGCCCACCCACCCTTAGCTCTGTACCTTTGTCACATCTCTGTCACATAACAGTAATGACATCGCTTCACTTCCCCATATAATTACTTCACAATTGGTTGCCTGGCCCATAAATCTTAAAGAGACCAACAAGAATAACTTCTCTGTGTACTCCTGCCGAGCTTCCTGCACAGATACGGAGACATTTTCCAGGTGTGGGGACATTTTTCTGCCACACAGGGTGAGACTAGATCTTAGTCCTGTATCTGCCTAACATGTCAGTGGCCTTGAATTAGTCCCTTTCCAGGCTGAATTTACACTTCTCCATCTGAATAAAGGGTCTGGGGGAGATGGTTCCTCTGAGTCTTTCCAGTTCAAAGATGTGGCTAATATGTGTTGGGGGGTTCTTCACTAGCCATTGCTGAAGACCTGACCTCTACCTTCATTTCATCTTTCTGACCCCACTTGGGGAGTAAGGTCCCCACCCGCTTCCTTCAGGGAGGTTGGACCTTTGCATGTGTTCCTTTGTGTGCTTTCCGTCTCTATCTAGTAAGGGAGGTGACCAAATCCTAGAAAGAAAAAACAAAGGAAGTGAATTAGTAATTCTTGTCACCTGAAAGGACACCATGTCCAGTGGGTCTGTCAAAAGTATAAACAGTGAGGCCTGTAGCAATCCTGCCAGCCTGTCACTAACATGAAGTCCTGACTCCCCACCCTTCCTGTTGAGGTCAGTGTCACCTGCTGTGTCACAGGTTTTATGAAGGACTGGCTTGTAAAAGATTTTGTAGATTAGGAATTTGGTTTTAACAGTTTGATAATTTCCTGACCTCTTGACCATGGCTTACTTGAGAAGGAGGGTAGGCGGCAGGTTATAAAACACACAACAAAACAAAAAATTTGCATCTGGATCGTAAAAGAAGTGACCACACTTTCCAAGACGACTGTCAACATCTTTTAGATTTAGATTTCAAAGTAAGTTACTAAGAGCTCTGCATTCCCACTGGACACTTCAGTGTGTCAGTTACGAAGTACTTTCTTTCCTTTGTTTTCTCCAGTAATGAGGAAGAAGGGAAAAATATTCTGAGAAAGGGACACAAGTTTAAGAGCTGCAGTTTAAAGCCTTGAGTTGGAGATTATTAACTTTAAACAGCCCCTTCTGCCATTTGTACTGCAAAGCACCAATTTTTCTATTACATGTGCACTTTCATGTGGTGAGACTTCATTTTGTTCAGTGATCCAACATTTCCATTAACTGGCTTTTGGGGTTTAAATGTGGGTCGTAAACATAATTTGTGTCGGGATGTGTAAAATGGAGGGAAAGTCAAACGATATTACTGCTTTTAAGGTAAAACAGAAGAAAGGGTTCTTCGGGGGCACGTTTTGCTTGTTTCAGGTCAGTAATCCTTTGATCTTGATTAATAATGAACTCCACTGAACCCAGAGCAGGCGGGTCATAAACCTGGACTCAGACTTTGCCCACCCCGCCTCCCAGGGATCCCTTGTCCCCCCTTTTTGCTGCGTAATCACCCTGAATGCCCCCTGGGACCGACGCTTGAGGCTGTGAGAAGAAGTAATTCTTTTGTGGTGCGAGTAAAATAAATTTTACTTTTTAGGATACTGTCCTTTATCGTCCCTCCTGTCGAAGTTGCTCTTATTTTAATGATTTTTGACAGAAACTTCCAACTGTCTCCAGTAGATGCCTTGAATGTTCATGAGCTCTTGGGAATAAATCCCCCCATAATTTCCTGAAATGTTTTAACTGACCGTAACATATCCATGTTAACATTTACAGAAGCGGCCTGTAATGCTGTAGTGGATTTACCATCACAGTAAAACACACGTAGACCCGTCAGCTTTTGTCTCGTTCCTTCAGTAACTGTCTCGGCAGCTGGGACCCCAGGGCTGGAGAGGAAGGAAGAGGCAGATGGGAGGACAGCACCAGCCAAGCGGCTAGGTCTGCTACTGGGAAGAGGCTGCACCTGAATTCTTCTGCCTTGCTCCCGTATAATCCTCTCCTGGCACAGTGCAGAGAATGATCGATGTTAGACTATCCAGTGTTAAAACGAAGTCTTTTTTTAGCTGAATGCACTTACCACTTTGGGAGGCTGAGCCAGGAGGGTTGCAAGTTCTTTTCTCTCTCTCTTTTTTTGGTACTGGAAATCAAACTCAGGACCTTAAGCTTGCCAGACAGTCCCTTGTGATGCTGAGCTATAAGCTGGGCCCCTGGTTGCAAGTTCTAAGGCAAATTAGTGAGACCCTGTCTCAGAAAAGGGGTGTGTGTAGCTTAGTGCAAAGGTTGTACGTTCAGTCCCCAGTACTGCCTAATTAATTAATTAATTTAAAGTATTTTCTTGAAAAATTCTCTTTCTTGAATTCCATAAGTGGTAAATGTTTAATTACATTACATTTTCCTGTCTTTACCGTATTTTCTTCCACATGCACAGATTTGTTCTTGATGTTGGAGGGTAGTGTGAGTTTAATTTTGTGGAGCTGATGTTTTCAAACTCCAGCGTAATTTGCAGTGCGTTTTGGAGCCTACCACCAACATCACTGACCCACTGTGAAGCTGCCACAGGTGTCCTCCTCTGTCTGTCCTGGTTTGACCAAAGACATCAGCTCAGCTTTTCTCCAGGCCAGGTGCACTCATGCACACATGTGATTCCAGCTGGCCCCCAAAGCCAAGGCAGGAGGACCACAAGTTCAAAGCCCACCTGGGCAACTTAGCAAGACCCTGTCTCAAAACCATTTGTTTCTTTAAAAGGACTGGACCAGAGCATGGTAGGGCACACCTGTATTCTAAGCCCTCAAGAAGCTGAGGCAGGAGGGTCACAAGCTCATGCCCAGCCAGAACAACTCTGAGAGTTAGGGAAACCCTTTCTCAAAATTTTACAAAGGGTTGGGTATGTACTTCGATGTGAAAACCCTGGGTTCAGTCCCTAGTACCACCATCACATGCTCAACAAGAGCCTATGGCTGTGTTCGTTATATCCCAAGTGTAAGTGGTCAGTCATTGTGCTTGTGGGTGTCATGTATTTAGTATTCTTGGGGTTGCTGAATTTAAAAACTTCTAGAAAAGGTTTCATTGTGGTTTGGCTTGGTCTTTTGAGACAAGGTCTCACTATGTAGTCCAAGCCGGTCTCCAACTCAGCAGTCCTCCTGCCTCAGCCTGCCAGTGTTGGGATTATATGAATATGCCATGCCTGGCTGTTTTTGTTGTTTAGAAACAAAACAAAACTACAGGGCCTTCCATAAGACATGTTTGATACATTAAGTAAAAAATTTTTAGTAAGTCTTTACAGAGAAATTAAAAAGAAAAAAATTTTTACAGAGGAAAAAAAGAAGAAAGAAACATAGGCAGAATCCAGCTGAATCCTCCTTCTGTGCAGGCTTTACGCTTGTTCAGGGTGCTAGAGATACATACCTAGAGGCTAAATTAACAATCGCATTGTAAACAGGGTACCCTGGAATGCGGCCATCCTAGCTTTGAGAGCCTTACTGAAAGTAATGCAGGAGATCGGCGTGGTACGTGGGGATTTTCTGTGGCCCTCATATGGCCTGGCCTGGGCGACTCATCCACTCCCTTGCAGTCTTGTGGATTAGCCCTGGAACCGCTGTGGCCAAGGAAAGCTTGCAACTCCTGGCGTCAGGGCACCCAGGGACAAGGATCTGAGGACCCCAGGGCTCTCTTCTGTCAGTATTTCCCCAGCAGTTTTCCCCAGCAGTTTCCCTCCAGGTCCTCCATCGCCTCTATAAAGCTGCAGTATTCACTTCCAGCTCTGATCTTTGCGTCTTCGCTTCATTTCCTTTCCTTGGCTGTGATGGCTCACAGGATACAGCAACAAAGACAGAGGGAAAGCCAGGCTGGGGAGAGGCACCCTGACTGCCCGTTCCCCTGGTCCTCCGGGAGCTGTGGCTCCTGCTGGCCCCGGGGCTGGGAGAGTAGGCACATTTGCAGCAAACTGTCTGTTACAGAAAATACAGGCATCTCGTTTTGAATCAGAATCATTAGTTTCTTTTTTTTTTCGTTTTGTTCTAGGTTTTATTGTTTTGTTTTTTACTTTTTTGAGACAAGGTCTCTTAACGTACTGTGTACCCCAGGTTGGCCTTGAACTCCAAAGAATCCTCCTTCCTCAGCTTCCCAAATTCTGGGATTACATTACAGGCCATTACATTACAGAATCAGTAGTTTCTGAAAATAAGAGCTTTCATCTTTAAAAGAAAAAAAAGAAAGAAATATTGTGGTAGTGCATGCCTGTAATCTCAGCACTCAGGAAGCTAAGACAGGAGGGTTGTTGCCAGTTCAAGATCAGCCCGGGCTACAAAGTGAGCTCAAGGCCAGCCTGAACTGCATAGCGAGACCCTGTTTAAAAAAAATTTAAAAAAAAAATTTGGGCAGGTGTGGTGGCTCATGCATGCCTGTAATCCCAGCACTCAGGAGGCTGAGGCAGGAGGCTTCCTCATAATTCAAGGCCAGCCTGGGATCCATACTGAATTCAAGGCCAGATTGAACTGTATAGCAAGACCTTGTCTCAAAAAGATCCAAAAAAAGATTTATAAATTATTGACTTTAACAATCATTTGTATTTCAGGTATCAGCCAGACAACCAGTGTCTTTCACAGTAATAGGGAAAATATCCCTTCTAACATGCATGCTAGATGGTGTGTGGGTGAGGAGGTTTATTTATGTGCTCCAGTGTAGCTAGGTAGCATCCACAACAAAGATTCGGGGTGGGGCTTCTCCAAGGCATGGAAGGTTGAATACGGACACGGCCCTTGCCTCCCCTCCAAGGCCAGGACTTGGACACACAGGGCACGAATGACCTTGAGGGGGCAGCAGAATTTCTGGCTGGTGATCCAAAACTACAATGAGGGTCCCTAAAATATTTTCTGTGGTTTCCCTCACAGATTCTGAACCTAGTACAGAGAAGGAAGAAAGCCTGTTCACACCCAGGGGGTTCTCAGGCTCCAACAACGTAAGCAGCTAGTTCTCAGCCTGATTGGTGCCTGGTTAACAGTTCGGTGCTCAGTCACTGGAACGCAAGAATCTCACACCCCTTTTAGGTACCATGTTATACACATTGGGGTTCCTTTTTTGAAAATTCCGTACCTTAAAAACTCAAGTGGTAATGAGGATAAAACATAATCAGAGCCATGCAGAGGCCTTGGTGCAAGGCAGCACAGAACGCAGGGATGCTCAGCAGTGGGGTCCACAGCCTGCTGTCTTCCCTCTGCTCAGGCCTTGGCCCTGGCCCTGGCCCTGGCCCTGGGAGTTCTGACAGCACTGTTAGTGCCTGTTCCAGTACCTGGCTCCTTTTCCTAGCAGATCCTGGGGCAGAGCAGTTTCAATTAGGGGCCTTGAAATGTAATTTGTGGTTGATTCCACTGATCTTAAATATCTGGGGACCCACCCAAACCACCCCTGAATTACTGGGCCTGAAGCCTTCGCACTGGGCTACATCTCCAGCCCTTTCTTTGTATTTTATTTTATTTTATGTTTATTTTGAGACAGGGTCTCTACCTGAGTTGCTGGCTTGACCAGGCTGGGCTCGAACATTCCGTCCTCCCTCTTCCCAGAGCTTCCCAGACTGCTGGGACTCTAGCTGTGCGTCACCGAGGCTGGTGGGAAGCCTTTTCCTTAAGGTAGCCCACTTTCAGCTTCTCTGCTGCTGATATCATGCACCGCAGTTCTCTTCCTGAAGCAGACATTTAATGTTCTGGAATGTTCTTCTGCGCTTCAGCATTTGACAGGAGAGTGGTGCGTCTGCCACACTTGCCAGTGCCAGGAATGGCGTCTTTGCAGGTGCATCTCGCACAGGGCCAAGGGGGCTTTTCTTAGCTCTGTTTGCTGTAACGGCCTAAAGTAACCACACAAACAGACACATTTCGGTCATTAACATGGAGGCCTTTTGTCCTGTGCCATTAAGTATGTACCAAGCACTCTACCTTTAGTGGCTTGTGCAGAACAAAAAACCATGTTCCTGCCATGCATAAAAACCACATTACGTATAATTTTCCTTGCCTGTCGAGTCGAGAATATATGAATTCTAAAACCAGAGGCCGTCCCTTTTAATGTTTACCCCTACCTACAGTCCTCCTTTTTAAAAATTCTCAAGCAGTTGACACCTGAACACTCACAGAACCCCACCTAACAAGTAGATTGACCAATAAATACCTTTGGCTTCTCGATACATTTAATTCTGCTGAAATACTTTGTGGATTCGCTTTACATATCTACATATAGTTTACATACATATATTCTGATGCAATCTTAGAGCCTTTATAAATCTACAGGCACAAGGAAGCCTGGAGCGTGGGGGTCTGATTAGAATTGAGCGAGTGTGCCTGGCTGCGGTGGAGGAGCTGGGTTGTATTTGGCCCCGCTGGTGTCTGGAGTTGGCGGGAGAAGCTGGGATACGGCTAATCCCTCTTGGCTAATCCCTCTCGAGGTGGTCTGGTGAGGTGGGAGGTGGCCTGGAGGCTGGAGGAAGTGAGTCTGATGTTTAGCATAATGGAGAGATGAAGGAGTCCTGTAATCAGATAAGGGCTGGGGCAGAATTTATGGGGGATTTGAAAGCCCCAGTGTCCATCCCTGAAGGAAGCCGAGGGAGGAGGGGCAGGCGTGGAAGGGCCAGGACAGATGGCAGGCGGGATTCCTTTTGCTACAGGTGTCTGCGCCCTCGGACCGGCCTTGCGAAACCGACCTCTGCTGGGAAGCACTGGGAATCGGTTGCAGATGTCCTGCTGAATCCCTGCCCTTGCCCTCCCTGGAGGCCCTTGGCAGGGCGGTCTCTAAACCCACGCCTCAGTGGCCCAGGCCTGGGCTTTAGAGCACCACTTCTGCCATCACAGCCAGCCTTTCAGCAGAAATGGCAGAGCTCCCGCCTATGAGACTTCTCTGGTTCTGGCACTTGACCTTCATTGCTGCTTTTTAACCAGCAGGGTAGATCCTGTCTTCATTTTGCAGAGGAAGAAACTGAAACTCAAAAAAGCAAAATTGTCTGCTGCTAAAACAACTGGGTGCTGCTGCCCCAGCACACACATTCCTCACACGACAGTGCTACCTTGTCCCCGTCGCTGTGCCCTACGGTGCCTTTGTTTACCTCTGAGGCAGCCTGCTTTGAATCTGGAGAGAACAGAGCAAAACGGCTGCGATCTAACCCCTGTACTTGGGGTGCTAGCCTGGTTTTGGAGCTGTTCTTTCTTTGCCTTCCTGTCCTGCTATGTTAGTTGCCTCTTTCCGATCAGAGGGCAAATAAGTCCACAAGTTGGAAGCATAAAGCGTTTCCTTTAAAGAAACACTGAAGTGGAGACCCCTAGTCCAGCCAGTCCTACTCATAAGGAACAGAGTCTTTCTTGAGTGGTGGTAGATGGCATTTGTGACGACACTGCTTCATTGGAGACATTCTGCTCAGGTTCAGATCTGGGCTCGTACACAGTCCATGTTCCAGTGCATGACTGGACCTAGCCAGCATGGTGTGTAACAGGTGCCAGCTTCAGACGTTTTTTTAAAATTTAACTGCATAATTTTTGACATTGGTAGCACATTTTGAAAATGCTTCTAAGGCTTACCAGTGTTACCAGGTTTTTGGGTGGCTGCAATCTCCTAGAGGTGGTTTCTAGGTGCTTTCCACACTGAACAAAGAATTGGTCATGACAAACGCAAAAGGTAGCAAGGTTTTTACATGTTGGGGTGTGGTGGTGCATGTCTGTAATCACAGCACTCAGGA
This sequence comes from Dinomys branickii, assembly GCA_004027595.1. Lineage (NCBI taxonomy): Eukaryota > Metazoa > Chordata > Mammalia > Rodentia > Dinomyidae > Dinomys > Dinomys branickii. Next base: position 8,212 of record PVLD010006865.1, on the reverse strand, counting down.
GGCTGAAGCAGGAGGATCCTTGCCAGTTTGAGGTGAGCCTGGGCTACAAAGTGAGTTCAAGGCCAGCTTCAACTGCGTAGCGAGACCCTCTGCAGAGCGATTTAGGGCCAAGTAAAAGTGGGGGGTGGGGAGTAAAGTGCGTAGTGTGAGTGGACTATTGTCTGTGGAGGAGAGAAGACGGTGGTGCAGAGTTCAATGACAACTGTCCTTTGTGTGTCTCCAGTCTCAGGCTGACATCAGGTCTGACCCATGCTACGGAAAACCTGCTCAAGGTCTCAGAGAGGTGGGGGGGGGGGCTGGGGAACTATCCCCATGCTCCTGTCCTGAACTTTGTAATTCACAGATCTCATCTGCTTCCCCAGCCAGTCAGCCACACCCTAATCTCCTGCCTCAACCAGCATTTTCCTTTCCCAAATTTAAAAAAAGAATCAATCTGATCTTCCCTTCCTGCTCCCCAACCCTAACAAATCCCTGCATTTGTTTTCAACAGATGTTGTTTAATTCTTTTCAGAAAGTCAGGGGAGGGAAAGGAGTTTTCTTCCTTTATACCTTTTGGTAGTAGAGGTCACTGTCCCTCCTGCTCTGGGTGGGGTGCGATGTTTGAATAGCGTCAGTGTATCACACATAGCAGGCATCTGGCACACAGCCATGCAGCTGGATTATCCAGACAGCCTGCCTCGCTTTCAGCACAGTGCTTCATGCCCCTGCCTTGTGTTAAGTAGCCAGATGCTATAATTCACACTGGCTGTGGGCGTGACTGATGGAGGAGACCACGGGGGCATCTCCAGGGCATCTCTCCACCCTCCCGCTAACCTCCTTAACCTCCCGTTCCATCACAGGGAAGTCTGCTGGGGAAGGCACTTGGTAGGAGGAATCAAGGCAGGAAGGAGGATGCAGCAGAACCGAAGACCTAAGTCAGCGGCCTTTGTAATCCTGAAGCAGGGACAGCGGTGTTTTTTAAAATCGCTAGTAAACAGGGACTTTTTGGAAATAAATCTGTGACACTAACATAAATAATGCAAACTTCTCTTTCTCTCTTTTTAAAAAATGTCTGTTTACTCTCCTCAACTGGAGGGAGAACAACACAGCCCAGCAGCTCAAAACAAGTGACAGCAGAATCTGAGCAGAGGTGGGTAGCACGCCAGCTCTTCCCTCAGAGATGTCCTGTGGAGCTGAGCCCATAGTCACACCCACAGAGGCGGCTGCTGTGCCCTGGAGAAGCAGGACTCCTCAGGACTCTTAGTTAAACAGGGTGTAGGGGAAAGAGCATGGAGTTGTAAAAAGCTGAAACTAAGCAAGTGTTACCAAATGTTCTTAATCCTGAGCACCCCAGGAATATGCACGCTCAATGCTGATGTGTGTGGATCCGTGATACATGTACATGTGTAACCTGTGATTTTGTGTATGTCTCTACATGTGCAACCTGTGGTATTCATCTAGTTTGTTAACGAGAAGGAAATCTTTAATGCTCTTCCAGTTAAACCTTTGTGTGTAGTTCATAAGTAAGTAAGGTTCAACACTTTTGTATAGATTCTATTAGCTACAAGAATGGTTTTTGTTTTGGGGAGAAGTGTTTTTGCTTTTTGAGCTATGTAGTCCAGGCTGGCTTTAGGATGGCAATCCTCTTGTCTCAGCTTCCCTAGTGCTGGGATTATAGGAATATGCCAACACACCTGGCTTTCAAGTGTGTTTTTGAAAATTTATTTGTATATTTAACCTATTAATTCCACAATTTACTAACACACTAAATACCACTCCCTAGGTTCTCAAGCTATAGGAGTTGCAGAGCACGGTGGTGTACACCTGTAATCCCAGCACTCAAGCTATAGGAGTGAACCAAAACAAGCAAAGAAACAAAAAACTATTTAGCCAGGTGTGGTAGCACACGCCTATAATCCCCCAGCACTTGGGAGGCTGAGGCAGGAGGATTGCAAGTTCACAGCCAGCCTGGGCTACAGAATGAGCTCCAGGCCAGCCTGAACTGCATAGGGAGACCCATTCTTAAAACATAGGAATGAACCAAAAACCCAAAGTCCTTGGTGTCTCATGAGTTGACATCCTATTAGAAAACAAACAGATCCCATAGCTAGCATGGCAAGAAGATGGAGGAGGTGGAGGCGCCTCTTCATAGGGTGGATGGGATGTCTGTAATTGAATAGCCACGGGTGTGACCTGAATAAAATAAAATAAGAGAAGGAAACCTGCTTGGTAAGTGGGATAACAGGAAAAGTAGAGTTTTAAGTACCAGTGATAGCAAGTGCAAAGGCCCCGTGGCAAAAGGAGGCCTACCGTGGGGCCCAGCAGGACTGCAGAGGAGTGAGCAGATAGGAGAGCAGTAAAACAAGGGCAAGACTGGCATTACTCAGAAGGATACGGGGAACTGCCAGAAGGCTTGGTTAGTAGGACCCTGATCTGACGGGCCTGTTTTCTGGGAAAGTGGGGCAAACATGGAAGTAAAGGTGCCAACTGAGGGTCCATTTCGATCATCTCCGTGGAAAGCGATGGCAACTAAAATCAGGGCAGGACCGATGGGGGTAGGGACAGACAAATCACTTTGCACTTTCCAAGGAGAACCAGAAAGGGACGGGACCAAGCTGATACCGCCCGCCTGCTGCCTGTCAGATCCGTAGGCAGAGACCTCGCCAGGTCCGAGGCTGTTGATGACCGGTGTTTGGGTCAGGGAAGGTGCCTGGAGTGAGATGTGCTGTGGGCACGGTTGGCATGGAGGAGCTGGGCCTGGCCGGGAGAGTGGCGCTTGGGCACGGTGCGGTGCAGGGCTCTTCTGAGTGTTTCTGTTTCCCAGTGTAGCCAGAGCCGGCCCTTCTGTCTCCCTAGGGGGAGAAGGCTGCAGGAGGCAGTCTTCGTGGGGACAGAGTGAGCGCACACAGGACACTGCGTGGCAGCCGGGGGCCCACTCGGTTAGTGGTCATGACTTCAAAATGAGGCCCCTCAGCACATCCAACCGGCCGGGTGGAAGCGTGACGCGGGCAGATGGCAGGGACGGGAGGGGTATGGAGAGCCGGGTACAGGGGGTCGCCAGACTGCCTGCCCCAGTGGAACGAAAAGGACAAGGGCCTGGTGGGAAGGAGCTGTGAAGCCGGGAGCGACAGCTGGAGCACACAGAGGTGGCGCAGATGTTGGTGACAAGTCAAGGCGTGGCCTGGGCCTGAGTGGCTGCAGTTGGGTGCGAGACAAAGGTGGTGGAACAGAGAAGCCCAGAAACTGAAGCCGAGGAACCAGAGGCTCCTTAGACCCAGTGAGGAAATGACCACAGATCCTGGTGCAGGGGTCCCAGCAGGCAGACAGATGGAAGGCGGGCCCCTGGTTGTCCTCTTCACCGCGCCCTGTGGGTGCCCAGAGCAGTGGGAGGTTGAAGAGGGGCATGGTCAGCTGGAAGAGCATGGGAGAAAGTGAAGGGAGGGCCAGTAGCCAGCAGCCAAAGTTAAAATCAGCAGTCCCTGGGCAAGACCCATCAGGATCTGCGGGAAGACAGGTGTCCACTCCATTCAGATGGGGAGAGGAATGGTAGGGTTCCAGTTCATAGCGTCAGGAAAGTCCATGATGGTTGTCAGGGGCCGAGGTGTGGGAGGCGTTAGTGTTTAGTGCCCGTGGGGTTTTAGTTGGGGATAATGCAGGGCTCCGGAGCTGGCTTGGTGCTGACGGTTGCACAGCAGTAGGGATGTATTGATGTTGCGGAAGCTGTATACTTAAAATAACTTCGTCTGTGTCCATAATACCCTGAGTGCACCTGAGCTCCTCCAGTCGCAGAAGCTCAGCAGGGTGCTGTAGGTTTAAAAACTAATGTTCAGTTTTATGTTCTATTTTACCCACCTTTTGGTGTTTTGAGATAAGGCCTCAGTACATAATTCAGGGTGGCCTCGAACTCACAATCCTCCTGCCTCTGGACCTCCCTAGTGCCAGAATGACAGGCTGTTGTGTTTTACCACATTTTTTAAAAACCAAAAAAATGGTCCAAAGGAAGATCAGTGGGGCTGTTGGACTTGAGTTCTGGATAATGGAGTCTCAGTGGAGGCTGAGGCACGGGAGGTCAGCGAAAATCACAGTGGGATTTCGCCTTTCTGGAGAAGAAGGAGAGCAGGGACGTGGAGCCCAGGTCTTTGTCTCCACGGTCTCCACCTCTCCAGCTCATCATGGGTGCCAGGCTCCAACTCTGCTCTGGGACCTGGGGAACAAGAGGGTTCTCTGTTACTCCGTGTCTTTGTTGCCCTGGAATCTGGCACCATGCCTGGTATACATGAAATGTGAATATACATGGTAACTGAATGGGTAGAAAAAAAAATGAATTCTATCCAAAGAAAACACCAGGTGAGAATTTAATGGTCTTGTTGAAAAATCCAAATAAATTTTCCCCTAAAATGATGAAGAATCAAAAGAAACTAGCGTTGGTCTCTGGAGGAGAAAGAATTTTTAGCAAAGGTGCCAAAGAACTTACTGTGAAATGAAAAGTTTAGACAGAAAAAATACAATGGCAAACAGAGGGCTACAGCCGTGCAGGGTTATTTGAATTGAAAGAGATCACCTCTCTAGACAATTACATGGAGAATGTGTGATTTAGAAGTTGATTACCTTGTGGTAAATAAAATCACTAGCTTTGTAGAAGGTTAAGATTGGTCAGTCACTGTGAACTACAGCTTGAAGGGTTGAAGCCATAATGCCCTCTTCAGGTAGTAAGTTTCTCTTTCTAACTCACAAACTAAAGAGACCGGCACACTGATTTTATTGCTTATGCTTACATGTTTACATGTTGTGTCCCCCCCACCCCCCAAGAGGTGCAGCACGCTGCCCTTAAGGTATTTGCCGGGCATTGATTATCCACAGACAGAGAGGTACAGACTGGTGGTCCTCTTGCATTTGTGAACATGTTCTGCAGCTACCAGACCATTGTCATGCCCCGTTCTTCTTGTTGTCGTTTTAGTGACAGCTATATTGTGCGTGTCAAGGCTGTGGTTATGACCAGAGATGACTCCAGCGGGGGATGGTTCCCACAGGAAGGAGGCGGGATCAGTCGCGTCGGGGTCTGTAAGGTCATGCACCCGGAAGGCAACGGACGAAGTGGCTTTCTCATCTATGGTGAACGGCAGAAAGACAAACTGGTAATGGCTGTGAAAATAGCAACGACTGATTTCTTCACACAGAACTGTAGCCCTCTTCACCTGGGGTCCTTTTGTTTTGTTTTTACCTTTCTTTGACTTCAGTGGCAAGAACTTCCAAAGTTAGAACTCGGGGGCTGGTGCCAGAATTTTATTAGTTCCCTTTCTCTCTTGCTCTCTCGCTCTCTCTCTCTCTCTCTCCCTTCCTTCCTTCCTCCCTTCCTTCACTCTCCTGATGCTCTTTCTCTGGTCATACACAGTGTGACTCAGATGGACTGCTTGTATGTGCATCTTTGATTAATCAAGATGCCTTCCTTGCTGTAACATGGTATCAGAACAAATGCGTGCTCTCAATAATGAATCACATAATCTTCCTGAGCTGTCCAGCCAGTTTTAAGCATGCAGGGTTTACTCCTGGAGCTCGCCATTAAGATTTGGGAGGTAGAAGACGAGGTGCAGAGGCAGAACATCACCTGACATTTGGTGCCTTCTAAGTAAATATTTATCTAAAAAGTATTGTAGCTTTTATTTCATAAATAAGGAGTTTAGAAGAATTAAATAGTGGTGTCACACTTCCAAAGATAATTATGCATCCATATAAATAAATACTTGGGAGAACGATCATTGGCTCACAAGAGCGGGATGAATGATAGTTTGTAACACAGCTTCTCATGAAGGAACTTGGATGTTAGTTGTATGTTATAATAGAAGGTAGAAGGGAAAATAGAATGTCCAACCCTTTAAAGTTAATGGCTGCTGGGCATGGTGGTGCACGTCTGTAATCCGAGCACTCCCAAGGCTGAGGCAAGAGGATCGTTGGGAGTTTGAGGCAAGTCTGAACTGCATAGCAAGACCCTGTCTCAAAAAAAGACCAATAAGTAAATAAATAAAAAAAAGTAATGGCTATAAGCGTGTACTTGATAATGAAATGTATATTTGGAAGCCAGTGGATGGCTCAGTGTGCAGGAGTGTGAGTGTACAGGTCTCAGACAACGCAGACAGTACAAGAATGGTGGTGGTCCAGGTGAGACCCTTCACAGTGGCATATGTTGAATGTTATGTGTTAACCATGTGCAGTTAATCTGCATTTGCAACCACTTCTTTTTGGGTTTTTTTTTTGGTTTGTTTTTTGTGTTTTGGGGGTTTTCTTTGTCTCTTTGAGACAGGGTCTTGCTATGCAGTTCAGGCTGACCTTCAACTCACTGTGTAACCCATGCTGGCCTCGAACTCAAAACGATCCTCGTGCCTCAGCCTCCCAAGTGCTGGGATTACAGGTGTGCCCCACCACGCCTGGCAACAACCACTTCTTACAGTTTAAAACTTAATAGTGTAAGACAGAGAATCTGAAAGTTATGTATGGATTAATCGAAATGCCATTTTCCTACTTGATTTGTTTCTGACAATTCAGAGGGAGACTGCAGCCAATTTTAAAAATATTCAGGAAATTCCCTATGTAATACTCAAATAATTAAAGCATTCTTTTTTTTTAAAGAGAGTTTTGCAGTGAATGCAGTATAACTACATTGTCAACAAAAAGTAAAATAACCACCATTAATCTAACCATCATGTGCTAAATACAATGTTAATCCATTGGCCAGGTCATTATGCGCTTATTGTAGCCGGGTACTTATAACTGAAGACGGTAGGGCTCAGAATGGTTCCCTGTTAAGCAACCACAATGATGCCCACTTGCAATCCCAGCTGCTCAGGAGGCTAAGGCAGAACCAAGTTGGAGGCTGCCCTGGGATCACAAAGGCTGGTAGAACGCTTACTCAGCATGCATGAGGTCCTGGATTCCGCCCCCAACACTACTCACACAGGTTTCCTCCTACTCGTAACCCACTTGTGCAGCTTGGACCCAGTATTTGCTGACCTATCACACTGCCCCCTAACCAAACCAGCATGCTGCTGCTCCCCGCAGGGTGTGAGGCATGTGGGAGCACTGCGAGGGGGCAAGCTGTCGAGGGACGAGGGTGGCGCGTTGTTCAGATCCACTGGGCGGACAGTGTCAGAGTCCCCAGCGTCCCAGCAAGGGCACGGCGTGCTCTTCCCGCTACGTTAGCGGTGTTGTCATTCCAGTGTAGAACAGACCTGAAGTTCAGTGTGTTGTGGGGGTTTCTGTTGTTGTTGTGTATTTGTTTATTTTTAGTTACATAGTGGGGCCTCTGAACTGTCATTTCTGTGGGAGTACAGACACATTTTATTCACAAGCAGTTATTCACAAAATTTTTGGTAAGCTAGGGGACATTTTGAGTTCTCATTAGAAGTTACATATAAATTAAAACTTTCTTAATTTTGAATCTTACTTTAGATGGATTAGAGGAGTCTATTCCTTAAGCAAATCTGTAAGAAACAGCCTTATGAAGAGGAATTAAAAAACTAAAGGCAGGGGCCGGGGATATAGCTCAGCGGTACAAGCACCTTCCTGGCAAGCCTAAGGTCCTGAGTTCTGTTTCCGGTACCAAAAAAGAAAAAACCTAAAGGCATTGATGATCCCGCTAGTTGCCCGTGTGTAGGTCAGTAAGCATTCTCAAACAAAATTTGTTGGGAATTTGAGCTAGCAAAGTTCTTTGAAAGGCAATTTGGCAAGGTTATAATTTGCCCTTTGTCTGTTTATTTTTTAGGGCAAGGTCTCATCATGTAGTTTAGATTGGCCTTAAACTCATGGCAATCCTCCTGCCTTAGCCTCCTGAGTGCTGGGATTACAAACCTGTGCCATCATGCCCAATCAGGATCTTAATTTTAAATGTGCATAACTTTTTACCTAGAAATTCACATCTAGAACACTATCTTAAAGAAGAGTTGGCTATAAGCACAAAAATGTGTGTGCAGTAACAGTTCTTAAACTTTTTTGGCCTCAAGATCCCTTTACTCCCATAGCACGACGACAGGGTGGAGCCGAGCGGTCCGCTGTGAGCATATGTGCTTTCCCACCTCCAACCATGGCAGTTTGTATACACCCCTGTATGTCATAGTATAGTCTGAGGCAGCTATATCTCTTCCCAAGGCGAGAGTCCAAGGATATAGATAAACCCAGGAGTACAGTTATTATCACAGGGAAGATGACTGATTGAGTGGTAGGGCAACGGAGATGAGGGAGG